>JAJKFI010000058.1:3152402-3190774 GCA_029204185.1 Lerista edwardsae | reverse complement strand
CACCTTAATGAAAATTGTTTCCTTTGTTCTTATAATGTTATTGTTGTACACTGCATTGCGTGTTGAAAAACCCATATAAAAAAATTAAATCAATTTTCTGCTTTGTGCAGTACCCTGTTAAATAGCCTGAAGTCTTGTGTTTGATCAATGGATCAATGGTTATTTTGAAGATCTTAGGGATAAATTATTAAAAAACCACTGCAACAGATCTATTTTAATGTAAGTACGGTGCCAGCAAAAAGGTTCAACACTGGAATACATGTTTGGCCTGTTTAGGAGATGCCTATTGCACTCTCCTTGGAGGGATAGGCACACAGTCAGGGTGTGTTCTTGGATTCCCAAGTGGGGACAACAGAAAAAGAATGCTTTTAAGAATGTAAGAAGAGCCCTGCTTAATCAGGCCAATCTAGTCCAGCTTCCTGTATCTCACAGCGGCCCACCAGGTGCCTCAGGGAGCACACGAGACAACAAGATACTTGCATCCTGTTGCCATTCCCATCCTATTGCCACTTTTGAGCGGCTTTGTGCTGGTGCATCAGTTGCAGTACCCATTTCCTGAAGCAAGCAAAGCTGGTCATAGTCATTTATGTCCCTGCTACATCTAGGCTGGATTACTATGAAAACAACCTTCAGGTGGGACTGCCTCTGAAAGCATTTGGAAGCTTCAACTGGTTCCAATTACAGTTCCTAGAGACTGGTGTCATGTAAACAGAACACACACCAGACGCTTTTGTTTCAATGGCTACAGATTTGTTCTTTGACTCAGCTGGTCTTAACTTTTAAGGTTTCAAACGGCCTAAAGATATGTTGAAGATCTCCACCTCCTATATGGGCCTCATCGACAACTATGGTCCTGTTGAATGTCCTTTGTCATCTGAAGTTCGATGGGCAGGGACATAGGACAGGACTTGCCCAATTGTGGCCCCCCAAGAGGTGGAATGCCCTTCCTGAGGAAGTCCATAGATCTACATTGCAGTGAGCGACTAGAATAAGTCTTTGAAATAAAACGTTTGGCTGGGATTAATTCTATTTACTGTTGCTATGATCTTTATGTTGGCCGTTTTTGGGACCGATTGTGTATATTCCTTTTGCTATGTAAACCACTTTGATAATGTTTTTGCTGAAGATGATGCTGTGAATATACCACTTATCAACGTTTTTAAACTGATTTTTCCCCCCTGCTAGCTGCCTTTAGGGTCTCAAACACTAAATAAATAAATCATCTGTTTCATCCGCACAAAAGAGTTTAAAATGGGATCTAAGAGGACCTGCCATAAGTCACCACATTAGTAATGCAGATAAACATGCCAGTGCCAATGTTTGGGTTGCAATCTATGTGTGAATAAGAGTCCTAACTTGGGTAGGAGCAGGCTAGACAGCTGGCCTGCGCTGCATTCTAACCAAGTTAGGAGACAGCAGCAGCTTAGCGCGGGGCAAGGCGTCCAATGTCCTCTTGTCCCACAGCAAGCCACAAGCAGCCTGATAGGACTGCTCGGATCTATGCCTGCAAAACTGAAAGTCCGAGCCTCCCATAGTGGCCCAAACTGGGGCCACATGGGACGGAGCTGGGGCTTTGGATGCAGCCTAATGGCCAAATCCAAACTCCACCCCCCCCACAGCACATTTGGTAAAGCCTTGGGCTGACGCAAGGCACATATGTCAGCCCTTGGTGCCTTGGAATGTGCCCTCAATCTGAACAGAATTCACTGGAGTGTGACTCCGAAATCTACCAAAAAGTCCTGACAGCAAGTTTAAATTGGCTTAACACAGTAACCATTCAACTAGTAACTGAAGTTTCAAGGTGCCCTTGAGATAGTTAACATCTAATAGAATCTGGCTTCATTCTTAAATGACATTCCTTTGTCCACCACAGCAAAACAGTGAATTGGTAGACACTTACCCTTCCCTTGGCTTTATTATTTTCCCCTTCAGGTGGAATGTCTGCTATTTCTTGTTCTTCAGGCTGACTGCTCTCCATCGCAACCTCAGTACTGCAATCCGTATCTGCTTCTTGTCCGGAAAGGTGCTTGCCGTCCAGTGACCCGTTGCTTTCTTCTACCACCGGCACACACTCATCCGACTCTTGAGGCAATGTTGTTGTAGAAAACGTTCCAGAGAGAAGATCGTTCACTTTGCTGAGAGGGAACTCATGAAGTGCATGGAAAAAAGATTCGGGAAATCCAAAAGAGTTTGTGGCTGCTCTTGCAGGCCCTTCTCCTGGATACAACTGAATAATGGATCCATAACCTGCAAATAGTGGTCACAATGAACATCGCAAACAACTCCCTTCACAGACAACTAAACAGCAACAGTCTAAATTATGTCTTGTTCGTTCCTGCTGTTCGTCAGGTGATGTCCGCAACATCAAGTGTTGACTAACGTGAACAAAAGCACCACTGCAGAAAATTTTAAAAGCTGCATTTTTAAAGGTCAACTATATATTCTACTACAGAGGTATTACTCTCTTATGGTCATAATCTCGAAAGTCTCCAGCCCATGAGACGGCTGTTCTTACCTCCCATTCGCTCCATTACAGCACCCAGTACCAATCCTGCACAGGTTTCCATTATGATCATTTTGTTGCCAGCACGGACATTTCCCCAAGTCAACATTTGGGCTAGCGTATCATACCGCAAATGGCTTTAAAAAAAAAAAAGGATTAGTTTTACTCTTGGTGTAACTATAGGCAATCCATAATTTCTACTTTTAAGATAGCCCTTTTTGGGTTGGGAATGCAACAAACTATAGACAGGAGTTTACAGAATATTGAGTACAAGTACACACAAAATTGCAGAATGCATTCTTGCATGGAAATGTTTCAGCTGAAACACCAAGCCTTACTTGATTTTTCCTGGTTCTCTTGCATAGTACATTGTTGACAGAACATGAGTAGTAGGCTTCACAATGGTAATAACTGCCTCATACCTGTAAGCAAAGCAAAACACAGCATATGTGTTTAAAAAACAAATTCATGTGATGCAGTACTTTCCCTCTATTCTTTTAATACTGGACTTACTTTTTCTTCTTTTTCTTTATGTATTTATCTTGGGAGAACTCTGTCTTGTCTCTGAATGTTGTGCTGTTTTCTACCAACTGCTGAACTATTTCCTTTAAGAGAGATTTCAAACAATTGTTCATAGGTTACAGTAATCTGAAAACATATTTCATTTTAAAAGCATGAAAATGGTGTATGCAAACCATTTTCTCAAGGAAGTTAGTACATCTTACAGAGTACCGTAAGTTCTTTCGATAGCATATACTGAGGGGAAGGAGAAGAGCAAAAACTCAGACTTCCGGGCAAATACTTCAGGAAAAAAAGCTCCTAAAATCTCGCTTTTCCACAAGCTATTTGTGCTCCAGTTGAGGGTGCTCTTCATGGAGAAGCAAAGCCACAGCCCCCAAAGGATGCTAAGAGGTTTCTCATTCTAGATTGTGATGTATGGGTTATGTTTATACATCCCTGGCCAAAAGATAGTAGGGAAAGGACTGCATAAAGACACAGCCCTGATGATGCAGAATTGCACCTGTAGGAGGAGAGGGGCCAGGCAAATTTCTTCCATAGGATTCTACTCCCACAGTTATGGAGTAGAATTTTACATGTATATTCGACATTCGCTGTGTATATCCAGAGTTTGCTGTTACTGGATATACACAGCGAATGTCGAGTATACATGTAAAATTCTGATTTTCAAGCATAGGGCACATTTAAGAAAGAGCAGCCAGCAACATCTACATGGGAACACATACACAACCCCAGCTGGGATTTAAGCAGAGATGGTTTCAGCTTGTCTCTGATGTGTCTTATGTGAGACTGTGACAATGGCTGTAATCTGTAATCTGCCAGTGAATTCCACTTTCATTAGATACTGTAAACTTGTCCTTACTTTGAAACAGTGAGGATAACTGTTGCAGAATATAACAAATGCTAGTCACCTGTCCTTTAATGCCTTTATCCTTCAAAGCCTTTATATCATCATGAGTCAATTTTTGAGACTTTCCATCATCAACAATATTACGATTATCAGCACCTGCTTCTTTTGTTTCTAAAAAATAAATATAAATGGTTTTGTGAAATGTTATTGAAGAAACGTGATAACCACTGTATACAAACTATTCCTAGAAAGTTTCAAACGTAGTCATCAGTATCTTTCCAAAACTGGAAGTGCATTCCGATCATGAATCAGGGTGATTTCAAGTAGCAGGGAGTCCACACAGCTGGATGTGGGCCTCCCAGACCCTGCCCAAGGCCAGACATCCCCCCCCACAGGTAAGGGGAAAATCCTCTGGGTACCCATGGTGCTGCAATCACTATGGCACCGTCAAGACACATCCTTAAAGGGGAATGGCTCAATTTTTGTTCCCTATGATGGCTTGTGACCCACCACTTTGGGAATGGCTGTAATATAGGATTATTCTTTTAAGGAAAAATTATCACTTCCATTTTCCTAAATAACGATGGGAAAATTCAGAAAACTGGGGAAAAGAGAATTGTGTATAAACTTTTACAAAGCACCATTTTTTTTTGATACCAAAATCTTGGGGCTGCTGTCAAACAAAACACTCTTCAAAAAATCCCCTCAGTGCTACTTATTCTGGGCCAATATGTTTTGGGGCAATAAATGTATTTCTTAGAAGGAGTTATATGTAACAGTTACATACCTTGTATGTTGGAAGAAGAAAACCCCAGAATGTGTTGACTTTTCCTTAGGTGTGTATTTTTTTAAAAACGTTATTCAGCATAAAGTGTGTATGCCTGCTTCATACAGCAACTTCTAAGAAATATATTCCATTGCCCTGAAGAACCATTTTTTTTTAAATCTAAACACACACTGACCCATAAGCAGCCCTGGGAAGCTCTGCTTGAAAGGTGGAGTAAAAATTCTGTAAACAGCCATGTTGTTGTTCAGTAGACATTTCCACCAGACACTCCCTTCTAAGGGTCAATTATTTCTTACTGGAAAACTTGCTTCCTTTCCCAAGATGGAGTGTGCTCTGGTTTTTTGTTCAGGAGTATGGTTGAAGAAATACAGATTCTATGCAGTACACAAATGAAAAAGATGACAAGAAAGCCTACACTGGCAGACTGAACAGTGGTGTTCTGGGGTGGAGGGAATGTAAGTTTTTTAGTAGCCAGAGTTCCTGTGTAAAGTGGTCCCTCCCAAGGTTTTACTCTCAGAGTCACAAATGACTCTGAAGGTGAGGGGCAGCTTTACACAAGAGCTCAGGCTTCTGAAAAGCTTAGCATCTTGTCGTCCCCCCGAACGCCACTGAGACTGAAATAAAAGCTTAATTTTTGGTTCTAGCTGGGTTGAGATTACAAGAATGCCATTTCTCTTTACCTGAATACAGAATATAACTAAAACAAAGAACTATATACACCACATGTCCACCACACAAGTTCCCTCCTACCTGTAGAAGCCTCCTCTGTTCTCTTCTTTAGTTGAAGGTTCCCACCATTAGTCACTTCAAACGTACTTCCATAGTTATGTCCAATGGCATTATCCAGATAAAACCATTGTTTTTCAAAAATAATTTTCCTGGAAAAAAAAAGGAGCAATTACAACACCAACACTGCTGGACATCATCCTCTAGGTGACTAAAATAGGATACTGAGGAGAAGTAGTCAGTCCTAATGAGGATCTATGACAACTCTCAGTAATAGGTCATTCCACCCCTTACCCAATTCCAAATATACCTAGGCTGGCTGCAGGATCTTAACTCTTCCTGAGATCACACATATGTGCACAACTCAGGTATCCAGGGCTGGCAAGGTTGAGCATTTGCTGGGGCTTCAACAGTAGGAAAGTACTCCAACAGAACAGCTATTTGCACTTTACACACCATGTAAGAGAAGCTAAATTTGCATTTGCACCTTTTCCACAGTATGGAGACTTAGGGCCCAATCCAAAGGCCCTTACCTTGAGCTGTACACTTGTACTGTCTGGGCAAATGTTGTGCAAAGCACTGTAAAGTGCCTACAATGCCAGCAGGAAGCCATTACCATGGCACTGGGGTGATGTAATGTCGACAGTGGCCATGGGTGCCGTGAAGGGAGCCCTGCTTGCTAGTGATGCGGCTGTTCTGGGCAGGATGGGAGGTGTTCTAGGGAGAGGTGGAGTGGAGGGGCGAGACCTTATTCGGGCCTTACTTGGAGGCCCTCACTTCTGCGCCAGCTAAAAAGCCAATGCAGGAGTGAGTAAACCCATTGCCTGCCCTGTGCCCTTACCACAGAGCCTTCTGGGGCTGCCTGGCTGCTGTGGGATACAGAGGTAGCTGCCTGGCTACTGCTGTGCTCCTGGGCTGCCTGGCTGCTTAGGATTGGGCTGCCCTTTAAGGGTGCCACTTCTGAGAAGGCCCACAAATTCTGGAATCTAGTGTAGACTTTGACACCCCACTAGGGTGGGTGAGAAGGGTAAGGCTTCAGGACAAGGACCTGCCTCCTCTCTAGGTAAAGCAGTATGCACATGGATAGAACTATATAATACTGTACACTGACATGGTTAGACATGAGAAAGTACTTTATAAGAGTCATTCAACAAAAGAGAACAAGCAACTTTAGGCAGTTCTTGCATCTCTTCCTAAGAAAGTTTTTAAGAAAAAACAAATCTTTGGGCCAACATCTATCCCATTCATAAGCTTCACAATTTCAACTCCACCAACCTCAGCTACCTGAGGGTCTCTTTTATTCTTAATGACTGTTGTTGCATGCCTTTAATTTCCCTCACCAGAAGACCCATGTGATGCCATATTTTCTCCTTTCTTTCAAACTCCTCAAAATTCACCTTTTCCATTAAGCCTTTGATATAATTCCTCAGTACTTACCTTGTACCTGTATAGAAACTAAAGCTAAGTGCAGTACATGCAAGTAACAGAAAATATATTCTTCTCCATTTTACCTCCACTTCAGCCTGCCTTCCCTCTCTTAAGCACCTTTCCCATGTCGAATTTATAAACTCAATAGAGCAAGTTTTATTTGTTTTATTTCTCCCTTTTATTTTATGTTACTCAAGCATCATATAGTAGCAACAGCAGTACTATTCGCAACAGATAGCTGGATGGAGCAGTTTATTTAACCCCTTAGATCTGAACCCCTACACAGAAATCACGTAGGTCAGCGTATCGTAAAGTGACGCCGGCTTTCCCTCCCCTCCACTTCCTTTACTTCCCCTTGGTGCCTATATTAGATTATACTATACGCTTCAGATAGAAGGGACTTGTCATTACATGCTCTAAAGCACTTTACTAACAATGCAATCCTATGCATGTCTACTCAGAGTTTAACGGACCTCAGGGCCAAGTACGCGGGTATATGATTGTAACCTAATTCCCAGAGGGATAAATGCCAAGTCAGGACACCGCAGTAAAAACTACAAACGGGCCTCGTGGCACCATGAAGTGGGTTACAGCACGTTCTGCTCCCGCCCGCCGGCTCAGTTGCACCATGGAACTATAAAGGTCTATGGTGATTATGCACAGTGCAGGGGGGGCTGTACGCGAAGGGCAAAAGCTGAACCCCGCCCGCAGTGGGAGAGCGAGGAGGGGGTGCGGGTGGCGACCCTGCCCCGTGGCGAAGCCTAGCGCGAGCCTCACCTCCGCTTCAACACGGCGACCGCCTTGAGGACCTCGTCCCGCTTGAGAACAGCGCAGTCCCCTTCGCGAATTACGTGGGAAGGGGCCGCCTCCGGCCTTTCCTCCATAGCACAGATCTGCACGCGCACCCCAGCTCAACCCACTTCCGGGATCAAGAAGCCGGCTGACCCCGAACATCGGGCGGACCCGCGGCTCAGGCGCATGCGCCACACTAAGCAGAAGCTTTTCATAAAGGTAGAATAACAGGAGAGGACATGCCTTAAGAAGAGATAGCAGCCGAATGAGGCCAGGGGGCGGGCTTAGCAGCCATGTTGTCGTACTCAAAACATTGCTCATTCCAAGCATTTCAGATTGCTTTTCTGGTACTGTTTAGGACTGAATCGTTTACTCCTGAAGTAAAAACTTACCAAAATAAAAACGTGTGATCGTGGAGAAACATTATTGGTAACCTGATTATGATTTAATATGCACTTACAAGGTTTAATTCCGCATAATTATATTACTGAACACACCGGACGAAATGCTACTTGCTGTCTATTTAAACTCAGATTGCACTGTTTTCACAGACTTATTTTTTGAAATCTACACAAGCAAAAATAAAACAGCCATGCCCCATAAAAAAAAAATGTCTGTTAATGTTCAGAATTTCGTAAGTATTACAGTAGGAAAATTACATTAAAATCTCTTCATAACACAAGTAGTTGTCAATATGAGAATAATTCTTTTTTACTTCTAGACTATTAAGAGTATTTTTTTTAACTTCTACACTCACCCCCCCCCCAAAAAAAAACCAAATTCTGTTAATGTTCAGAATTTCGAAAATATTACCGTAGACAATGGAAGGTGGGAAAAAAGTGTAAACGGGAAGGGGGGAAAAAGGAGGGGGGGAAATATATATATATTTTCCTTCTAGACCATTAACAGTGGGTGTCTGAAAATGGTGAATAAGACTGCTAGGAGCAACAAGAAATTACACAGCTTCAAAAAAATGCACTCACTGAACGGTAGTTTTATTGAACCGACGTAATGTGAATACATGAATCTTTCCGTGGAAATTAAATCCCATTTTTCGTACAGCGATTCGCACACCCGTATTCAGAACACGCAGGCATGCTTTAAGACGTTGAGATTAACTTTTACACGCGTGCAGGGAGATTTTTATTCGTGAATTCGCGGCAATCCTCCTCCTTGGCGGCAATGATCTGAGTCAGCCATATTGTTATACTCATGGCTTCAAGATACTGATGTCATGTCCCCTCCTGTTATTCTACCTTTATGACGCTTTTGCACCTAGCGAAGGGTGAGGGGAGCTCCTATAGGAACGGAAGTCGCTCTTCATAGTTCTCTAATGCACCGACGAAAGGTGGAATCGATCCGTCTCTGCGCTATAGCGGTAGTTTCGAAGTTGGTTCTTTCCATAGTCCTAGCTGCATCCTGTTTGCAGTTTCCTGGAAGTAAGCCCCATTGAACGCAACGCAATGGATCCAATTTTTAGGCTGCAATCCCTATGCACGCTGACCTCGAAGTAAGCTCCACTAAAGACAGTGAGACAGTGATTCCTGTGTCCGGGTTGAACCTCTTCTGGCTCTGAAGAAGGAAAAAGAACCCTAAAGCTCTGTTGCTAGACAATAAATATTGTGACACTTGATTGTTCCCACCTCTATGTTGTAACGAGTCCAGGGCAGAAGAATCATTTCGATATACGAAAAGACCAATCATGGCTATGCTTTGGCAAGAGTCTATCCCTTGACGCTCCCATGTAAAAACTTCCGTGCTTTTGCATTGGAAAATGCACCTGCCAATTGGGACTACAACAACGCGTGATTTTAGAGTAAGGGTTTTCCTGCGTCTCAAGCAGCTTAAATAATAGTGACCAAATGGGAAGTTCCAGGCTACGTTCTTTTTTTTAGCTAGGAGAATTGGCAGAAGTGACGTTTCTAGCACGCTTCTTTAAAAAACGGAAGTAAAAGAGAACTGATCTGGCTACTGAAATGGTGGCTGCTTCCTCCTCCTCCTTCCTTGGGACAGGGTGTTTCGGAACTGAAGCCCCCCATCCCCCTTTCCAGAGGGCAAGGACCAAAGTTGTGATGTGAGGCGCCTGGGGCGGTTCCTGAACTTATCTGTAGAGAGGCAACTCTTGTCAGGTTGCGCAGGCGCATCGGGCACTCTTGCTTCCCGGCACCACCTCCTCTGTAAGGATTCGTGAAACCATGGCAACGGAGGAGCGCGCGCGTCTCTTATTGGCTTCTGCCTTCTGCGGTCAGTGGAAGGAGGCGGCCTGGCAGGAGCGCGCCAAAATGAAAATGGAAGCCAAGATGCTGAACTGACGGGCCGATGGGAGGTCAGCGGTGCTGCGTGTTGTTGTTATCGCTATCAGGCGAGGTCAAGTCTTTCCGCCTCTGAGTTGGTCAGCCTGTCTCCGTGCAAACTCTTGCCGGTGTCCGGCAGGGTCTAATGTTTCCCTGCCTCAGGAGGCACCTCCGCCATCTGAAGGGGCGGTAGGATCTGGCGCCTGCCAACTCCTCCTCATGCCATGCCCGCTTTCCTCTTCCTCGCCTTGGCCAAGCCGCTGGTGTAGGGTTACCCTGGTGACTGGGCTGTGATGTTTTTCTGCTACTGTACTGACGTCTATGTTGTATTTGGAGGTGTGTGTTGCCATTGTGCTGGCGGTCGTGGTGTTATGCTGGTGTATCTCGTGGGCAGGACTGGGCTTTAAGCTTACTGGCAAGAGGAAATCATTTGCTGTGCATGTGAAGTAATGCTCCTTTAGTCGTCGTCCCCCCCCGAAAAAAAAGACTTATTCCTTTAGTTTTATTCCTAGATTGCAGATCTGTTAGAGTGCTGAGATGAGCAGTGCATCTGGAGGAAGAGGTTATGGAAGGGGCTTTCCGAGATGGAGAGGCAGAGGAGGATGGCAAGGAAGGGGAAAAGCACGTGGACAGAGAAGAGAAGGGAAAAATACTCCTGGTAAATTGATGTCTGGTTGTGGTTAATTCTGCTTTTGTGTTTTACTGTTGGGGCTCATTTATATTTGGGGCTAGCTGCCGTACATATTCACAAGTTTAAAAAGTGATTACTTTCCATCCTGTTGCTGTTGTAACATTTAAGACGTAAAGAATCTTGTGGGTAGTGTTTCTTGGCATGCTATGCTAGCAATTTTACCCTCTGGCACTAATATTGAGAAGTTATTTGGTTTACTAACACACTATATAAGAATAACCATGAGAGAAACAATCTTGCCTTCTATTGATGACAGCCAGTTCTGAGGATTGTTCCTGGGGCCTATTGATAGTAATTCTGAAGCAAACTGTCAGTGGGAATTGCAGTTTTTATAAATTTGAAAGGATAATCTGAAGTGATTAATGGGATGTGTGGAATACATACAGTTTTGCCTTCTGTTCATCTTTTAAATCTGTAGCCTCAGGGCCCAATCCTATCCAAATTTCCAGCACTGATGTAGCTATGCCAATGGGGTGTGCTCAGCATCCTGCTGTGGGCAGGGAGGGGAGCAGTCATGGAGGCTTCCTCAAGGCAAGGGAATGTTTGTTCCCTTACCAGTGCACCATCATTTAAAGCAAGACTGTGGAGCTAATGGTATTTCAGGGGGATTAAATGTGCTGAGGAATTCAACTGATTTTTTCACTGTCTGATCTGTGTTCATCACCATATCAACTGAATGCTGCATGGGCGGTTTTATCACCTTCTGCATGAAACACAGTCTGTCCTGCAATATAGTTTTTATTAGTGATGGATAAGCAACAACCACGCCAAATGTCAGCATTCTAGCTTAACAGGAAATAGACGATACCTTGATGCATCAGTGAGTCAAGGCTTTTGCTTTTATGTATAGTATACAGATAATTGAAATTATATTGGTTGCTGGAAAAATAGCAAAAAGAAATGTGGCTTGTGGTAGTGTTAATTAATATTTGGAGTTGTATACTGTGGGGTGTCATAACATATAATTTTAAATTTGGAATGGTGTTGAAGTTTTTTAAGTTAAGCAAAAACTCTCTGTTGTATATATAGCTGTTAGTTTATCACTTTGGGTCTCAATTATAACTTTTTATTTGTGTTGTTTTTTTATTTCACATTGGTTTTTCTTAAAACATAGAATTTCAAGTCTACTGTCATATTTTTTCAGTTCACCCTCCGCTAATTCAAACAACACTAGACCCAGTTACTCCTTACAGAGGATGGAAACTGTATTTCTCTGAAGGTGAGTGTTCTCTGAAAAAGAAGAATGCAGAAACAGAAAGGAGAAATGGAGAACAGACTTTAGGACTGAAGGAGAGTGTTGTATTTTAGCTTTCATTTAGTATCTCTCCTTAACTCAAAGCACATTTAAGGGAGCCCCTTGGTCCTGTTTGTTTTAAGAAGTAAAATTTATAGAAATGTGTATTGTACATATTTTGCTAATTTTTTTTTTTTACCATGAGGAGCTCCTGAGGGTGAGAACCTGCCTTTTTTTTTTTGTTATCCTGTAAAGTATAATGTACATTTATGGTGCTGTATAAATAATAATTTGAGTGAGAGGGGTTCACTGGAGCAAGAAAATGCCAAGCATTTGTAGAAATCGGAAATCTAATATATGAAATGCAGCTCAAGCAATAGTTTTCCCTTTGTGATGAATAACCAACTTTTAACATGTGCTGCACAGTATAACCAGATTTTCCTACTTCTCTCAAAATGTCTGACCTCATTTCCTTTGTCTGGTGTACAGCACAGCCCTAGGCATGTGTGTTCTCTGAAGAAAGTTTAACAGAGTTCAATGGAGTTCAACTTGTGTCCTAGTAAGAGCACAATTCTGTGCAGAGTTAGGCAGTCAGTGGGCTTCTGCGTATACAACTGTGCTTAAGAAGAAGCTTTTCTTATATTTTATGATCAAATGTGTATACTTTCAGAAAATGGAACAGAGTCAATTAGAGGTAAAGTATAAATATCTGTGTTAAATTACTGATGGAAATTTTTTCTACTTAGCATATGACAGCAGCTCTCCTTTTGTTCAGAAGATTGAAGCATTTGAAAAGTTTTTTTTCATCTCGAATAGAACTTTATGATAAGGTAAGGTTTGATAGCACAAATGCTGCTTCTCACACACCATGACCGTTAGGTGAGATCTTCCTTTAGATACCTTCATTTTCTGTGGCTTTTCCATGGTAGAATCTTTCCTAAGTACTTTGAGGGCCCTATGCAACTTTCTGGCACTAAGGCAGTCGTGCCAATGGGTTGTGTGTGGCATCCTGATGTGGGGAGCAGTCATGAAGCCTCTTCAACGTAAGGGAACATTGGTTTCTTTGCCTCAGGGCTGCATTGTGGCTGGAAAGTTGAATAGCATTGACTCACAATAGGATTGCAGCACAATCCTATGCATGTCTACTCAGAAGTAAGTCTTACTGAATGCACTCCCAGGAAAGTGTGCGTAGGATTGCAGTCTTCATCAGTTGGGGACCAACTGAACCATTGTTTTATTTAATTTTCTCTGTAAGCCACATTGTAAAGTTTTTGTTGACAAGCGGTATGTTCAGAAAATATTCTTAATAATGTGTAGTTCCCTTCCTAGAGAGTTCTGTAAGGGCCTTTGGAAGAACTGTAAAAACCTATCTGCTTGAGGGCGCAGTCCTAGCCTGGAGTTAGGCTGACAAAGTTTGGCCCGCATAAGGGCCACTGTAAAGTGCATTTGGACTACTCTCTGAGTCAGGGAGGATGGCGCACGTCTGTGTGCTGGCCTCTCTGACTCAGAGAGAGGTCCATACATACAAACTTTTCTGGCCTAACTGTGCCAGCCTAACTCCAGGTTAGGATTGTGCCCTGAGTCTGGGGAGTACTCTGGGGAATAGACAGATATGTTTTTATTTTAGATCCCTGCTACTTACCATTTTTTATTTTTTTTTCCTGTTATCTTTATTCTTACCAGGTTTTCTAATGTTCATTTATGGGATTTTTATTATATTTATGATTTTTATTATACATAGTATTGAGCTGTGAACTCACTTGAAGGCCCTAGTGGGCAGTACGTTGAGCAAGGTAGTATGGCCTTCATTACCTTTTGAGGCTTGAAAGGGCACTGGGTACCTTCTCATCTGCTTCTGGGCTCTGGCAAAACCTTCATTTTCTAAATAATGTCCACACCATGCTTCATTTGTTAAACCTGATCATATTTGTTAAACCCTTTTTACTAGGGGTGTAGTCAAAGGGGAAGCAAAGCTCTGGAACTTCTCCTGGAGTGATGGCATTAGCAGCAGAAATGCTCAGACACTGTCTTTGAAACTTTGAAAAAAAGGACCTTAGTTGAAATGAAGCATCATGCTCAGCAGGAGGCAAACAGACATTTGTCTAGGGTCTAGGCTGTTATCTTTCCCAAAGGATATTTGAGAGACCATATGTAGGTCCTGTCATGGTAAGGCTACTATCCTTTGCTTCACCAAGATTAACCTTTGACTAAGGAGTATACAAATTGGAAGGTCTTGCCTTATTTAAGAAATAGGTTCATAATAGTTAAAATGGCTCAAGGTATACAAATACATTTAAATTGTGGGGTGATAAGGCAGTTTAGTACAGGGATGTGTATTATGTAATATGTAATGTTGTAATAATTAATATTAGCAATATTGGTAAAACATTTGAAATGAGAACTTTTTAAAAATACATTACATTCCTTTCATATACTTGCATTTTATAGGATGAAATAGAAAGGAAAGGAAGCATTCTTGTGGATTATAAAGAGTTGACTCACAATAAAGAGTTAGTAGACTCATTACCTGATATCGCCAATGAGTTGCGGGATATGCCACAGAAAATACTAGATTGCATGGGCCTGGCAATACATCAGGTAAGATACTGAGCAGTACACATTGAAGTATGAGATATTCAGTGTTGCAGGTAGGCTCCAAGGAATTGAGGGACACACACAATGCAATTTATTGGCTAAAAAAAGTTAAAGTGGGAGACATAAATTATACATGATGGTGCCTAAGTATCGTCTTGAAAGAAAATGCTGCTATGAGGCCGGCAGAGTTTCCAGTTTCTAACATGATTGCATGTTGGTTTCTTAGATTCAAATATGAAAATCATGGCATAAGGAAAAGTGTCTCCTGGTTTCAGTGGTTTGCAGTACTCCTGAGGATTAGGGGACTTCTTGGATATTGTGTGATATAGTGTGCAGGAGAGGCTGCTGCAGAAGGGGAAATTGTTAAGAATCCTCCCTTGCACAAAGACACATTTGGAATCAAGCCTTGATTTCCAAAGGCAGTGCCATTTATTTATACATATGTAATAAAAAAGGCAGGAACAATTTCATGAATATGCATTTGCCTAATTTTATCCTATAGGTGTTAAGCAAAGATCTTGAAAAATATGCAGCGGAACTGCAGGAACAAGAAGGACTGTCAATTGATGAAGAACCCATAATAAATGTACCACATATTCATGCAAGGTGCCTGCGTGATTTCTTTAAGTTGATTTCTGATTATACGGCCAAAAGTCTTGCTTAAAAAAAGAGGAACTTCTATCCCGCCTTACAAAAAACCCCACCCTTATAGATGTATATGGGAATACAGGTTGAGCCTAATTATCTGCAGATTTTTTAATCCGTGGATTTGGCTCAATGTGAGTCCCCTGGATTCGGCTCAACCTGAAGCCGCCAAGGGTGACTGGGGCTGTGCTCTGGTTGCCTCTGAAGGCTTTTCTCAGGCCAGCTGAAGCAACGCTGGCGGATTTCAGAATGGCCATTTCAGCCACCACTACCACTTCTGATTTTTGGATCAAACCAGAAGATGCAGGGATTTTTTTTTGCTGAAACGGCCATTCTGAGGCCTGCCAAGGCTGCCCATGGAACGTGGCCTCTGCGGGCCTCAGAAGATCCTTTGGACTCGACTAGAGCACAGCTCTGGTCGAGTCTGGAGGGGATGAGGAAATCCACTATTCTGAGTCCCGCTGAAGATGCACGCATTTGCACACAGCCTCCATACAGGCTGCATCAATGCTTAAACGGATTGGGCCCTTTGTCACTTGCAAGGAAGCTTCACTGAAGTGAGTGAGATTTTTCTCTAGACTGGGGCCATTGATTTGCTCATTTTGGTTGTTTATGAATGTTGAATCTTTTCATTTCTTTGTTTCAGAGTATACAACTATGATCCACTTACTCAGCTTAAGAATATTCGTGCTAACTGCTATGGGAAATACGTTGCTCTGCGTGGGACTGTTGTACGTGTCAGTAACATCAAGCCTTTGTGTACCAAGATGGCATTTATTTGCAGTGCCTGTGGAAATGTTCAGAGTTTTCCTCTACCTGATGGAAAATATACACTTCCTACAAAGGTAATGGAACAATTTAAAGCTTTTTAAAGCCACTTTTGTAATTACAGCAATAAGGCTGTAGATGCTTATATTACCAACAAAATATGATAAGCAAAATAATCTAAAATCCCTGTGCAACTATGCAGTGGTGCCAGTGTGGTCTAAGCTTTGTCCTGCAGGGGATTTTTGGCTGCTGAAGATTGTCCCCAACATTTTTCCCCTTGCTCTGGGGAAAGTCCCAGTAGCCACAACGGGTCAACTCGGCCTTGCACTAGCGATATTGCTGATCTTCCCTCCCAGGGCTGATCCACCCTCCCTCTCTCCCTGTTCAGCCCCTTTCCTACCTTCCCCCACCCTGAGGTGGACTTACTTGCTCCAGAAGGCCTCTGTCACCCGGCTGGTCCCAGTGGGAAGGATCCGGCCTTCACAAAGCACTTTATGGCACTTTTGTATCGGCGCACACTTGTGGAAGCTGCATTCTGCCAGTGCAGGCCTTTGATAGGATTGGGCTATAAATGGCTGAAACAACATTTTACTGATGATTTGTTTCAGCATAGTATGAATATGAATAATTAGAATTTAACTTCAGTTTATTGTTCATGGGGGGAGGAAATAATTGATGCAAGTTAAATCCTTCGATAATCAGCCCATATTTTCTCCCAAAATAAAATGAAACTTCTTCAGATGTTGCAGTATAAATGTTCTTTTGCACTGAACTGAACGTAATGTGTTTTTTAGTGTCCTCTGTCTGTGTGCCATGGACGATCTTTTACTGCAGACAGAAGTTCTCCTTATACAATTACAGTGGACTGGCAGTCTATTAAGTAAGCGCACTTGTCATCTGTTTCTTTTAAATGGGTACTGTATTTGATTAATGGAAGTTTGTATCATGACTTAAATATTATTTTAACCTTTCACGTTTGTTTTGAGGTATGAGAAAAACATTTCCATTTTCTTCTGAAATCTAATCTTACTACATTATTTCAATGTGCAATAACATATTATGTTTTGAGGTCAATATTCTCGGTGGT
Organism: Lerista edwardsae; assembly: GCA_029204185.1. Lineage (NCBI taxonomy): Eukaryota > Metazoa > Chordata > Lepidosauria > Squamata > Scincidae > Lerista > Lerista edwardsae. The sequence goes on along the minus strand of JAJKFI010000058.1, from coordinate 3,173,855 downwards.
GGCCCCCCAACTCTGGAACACCCTCCCCTTAGAATTGAGAACTGCTCCCTCTTTGTTTACATTTCGGGGAGGGCTGAAGACCTTTTTATTCCAAAAAGCTTTTAACTGTTGGCTGGCTGGCTGGCTGGTTTGTGTATTTTTATAGTTGATTTTATGATCCACTGGGCATGTTGTTTTTAAAATTGTATCTGTTTTAATTGTTGATCGTATTGTTTTTAACATTGTTTTTAATTGCTTTTTTAATGTTAATTTTATATTGTATCTTTTTTATATTGTAATGCCACCTTGAGTGCCTCCGGGCAAAAAGGCGGGGTAAAAATCAAATAAATAAATAATAATAATAATAATATTCTCTTAATTTTTTTATTATGTTGAATAAAACAAATCCCATTCATAACTTCAGTGTTTTCTTTTCCACTTACCTATGTTTGTATGCAACAAAGTTTTAAGTCAACTTCATAGAGGGGACAACGATCCCCTTATATGGATCACTCAGTCTGCAAATTCTTCTCTTTTTAGATACACTTTTTAAATACTACTACAATTCGTGTAGGATGCTATGAATAATCTTTTGAGAGAGAAGGAGAGAGAGAGGATGGATTGTCCTATCGTGTTCCTGTAACTTTCCAGGCACAATGCTGGTTTTTAACATATTGTGGCCTAAGCAGTTGTCCCTGCTTTGGGAACAAGTGGTCCCTGACTTAAAAATATCCAACTTGTAGATGTCCCAACTTTCATGCAGGGCACAGTTTGCCCGCTGTGATGTTTTTGTGCAGGCATGATAGCGCTGGTTTGTGAGAGGGAGAGAGATGCTGTGTTTTGGAGATGCAGATGTGGTAGGTAAAGGAGATCGACAATACAGTACTTAATAAAGCTGTACTCATTTTCTTTTTCAGTGACCACAAATGCAAATTGAACTAGTTGTAAAAGAAAACTAATACAAATGCAGCCCTCATCTAAGCTGTTCTAAGGTCCATTTTGTACATAACACAATTAAAAAAGCAGGATCGCCACAGAGTATAAATTTACATTTAAAATAAAACAAAACAATAAAAGTTATTGTCTTTCGACCATTACAGAAAATTGTTCACGATGTGGTTTACATTCCACATATAATAATGTTTTAACTTCACTGACCTCCAGAGTCTAACCTGTACTTAAGTCGGGGGCTATCCGAAGCTATTTATTTTCTATGGTTTGGTCTATAAATTTGGACTATTTTTTATGTTACAGTACTTTTGGACTTAAAATGTACCACATATTCTAGGATTCAAGAACTTATGGCAGATGATCAGAAAGAAGCAGGTAGAATTCCTCGCACAATAGAATGTGAATTGGTTCAAGATCTTGTAGACAGCTGTGTTCCAGGAGATGCGATCACCATCACAGGAATTGTTAAAGTATCAAACACTGAAGAAGGTATGCTGTATTTGGCCGTAGTTTTAGTTGATTGATATTTATGCAGATATTCATCCTTTTTTAGTATACTAAAATGTACTGAAAAGAAAACTGGTGATCTGTTAAAGGACTTCTGCCTGAAAACAATTACTGCTATACTCCTTTGTGTGTATGGTTGTAGACCTGGTGAGCAAATGATCTTAGTGAGAAGTGCTGTAGTGTAGTCACTGATGGGCAAATTCCTTGTTTGAATATTTCCTTTGCCATAAATTCACTCAAGTTGTCCTCCTAAACACTTGAGAGTAAGTTGCATTGAACTTAATGTGACTTCTGACACGTATAGGAATATGTTGTTGGTGAGCCAGTTTACAGCAAGAGAATTGTGAAGTGTTTCTGCCAACTATATGTCTACATAAGTATTATAGAAATAATGCAATGCTTTGTCTTTAAAGTAAGCAGTGTTCACTGCAAACACCTGATGGGCAGCCCAATCCAGAACTGCCTGGCTGCTTACGGCACTTTTATGACACCAGTACGAGTGCTACACTCGTATCACTTGCGCTGGAAGGCTCTGAATTGAGCCCTTAATTTGCACTTGGAGCTGATAACCTTTGTTATGCGGGTATACCTTAAGCCAGCAGTTCCCAAATAAATCACTGCTGCAGCATCCTTCATCCTGTTGTTGGGGTGCCAAAATCTATAAGTGTGCCTTAAGCAGTCAGGATCTGTCATTCTGTGCTTAACTGTTAAGAAACATTACAAATTTGTCTGATGGTTACTGTGAGTCTGTGTAAACTATTAAAATTATCTGGTTTGATGATTTAACAGGGGCCTCTAAAAATGATAAATGTGTCTTCCTGTTATACATTGAAGCAAACTCTATCAGCAATACTAAAGGACAGAAAGTTAAAAACTATGAACATGGAATAAACCACCAAGCATGCATGGAATTTTCACTTAAAGATCTTTATGCTGTCCAGGAGATCCAAGCTGAAGAGAACCTGTTCAAACTCATTGTCAAGTATGTAACAAATCAACTTTTTTTGCTTGTAAATGGGTACTATGCTCCATCCTATCCCAACATCCTGAGGTATTGGAGCTTTAATTTAAAAGTGGGTCACATATTTGGTGAATGTACGTTGCATATTATTTAATCACAGAGCACTTAGTTATGCATCCATTTATAGTTAGCAGTTCTAATTTTCACATGTATTCATGTTTGGGGTTTTTTTAAAAAAAAAATAAAACCACTGCAAGGCAATTTTGTAATCCATAATAGAACACACACCTGTCCAGCCACCTATATGTTGCACTGTGTTCTCAAAATATTCCAATATTCACTATGTTAAATAAAAGCTATCTATACATACACAACCCCATGTTGATATACCCTCCTTTACTATCTTACCGCCCAAACCTAAGGTGTGCTGGTGCAACAGGGCCACATGGCCTGCACTGTATCCAGCACAGCTCCAGAGCAGGCCTCCTGAGGTCTCCTCGGGGTAAGAGAATATTTTTTCCCTTACCCCAAGTAACTCCTTAGCCTGCCCAATGAGAGTGCAATCCTACACCCCCTTTGCGCTGGTGCTGTGCTCTTGTGCCGGCCAAACGCTGTTGCAAAAAGTGCCGTAAAACGTGTCCGTGGTGGTGCTATGGTGCTGGACCGGTGCTCACAGCAGCGCCAACGCTCAGGTGCTGCTGAAACTATTGGCAGTGCCAGTCAAGCGTCGGCGGCGCTCGGTCGGTGCAGGGCCTATGTGAGGGCCTTCCAGAGGTGTTCTGGGGATGTAACTGGGCGGCACGGAGGGCAGAGATGGGGGTTGTGATGCAGGACAGCCGTAGTGCCAAATCCTAAACCAGAGCTGCCATGATTCGGGCTGCTCCTGTCCACGTTTCTCCTTCTATTGCACCTGCTATTTTGCCAGCGCAGATCCGAGTAGGGGCAACCAGGGTTTATGCAGGTGCAAGGGGAAAACCTCCCCTTGTATTGCACATTGTTGCTGCTGTTTCCTAATGGGCTTTAGGATATAGCCCTGCTATGTTGGCTTTACTATGTCAGCCTTACTTAGGATTGCGCTGTGAATCTACTCAGATCTGCACCTGCGGCCATGTAGGGCATTCAGGTTTGAGGGGGAGATTAGGATCTACTCCACTGATCTCACAACCCCTCTTGAGCCTGATCTATCATCCCCCTGCTGAGAAACACACCACCACGCTTCCAAACCACCCTCCCGCTGCCCCTTCACTGCTGGGCACAACCTTTACCTCTGCTGGTTGCTGTCCTTCTGGATGCAGTGTCAGTGGGGCAGTGTAAGCCTCCCTGCCAGTCCTGCTTTACTGCACATTTGCCACACCCTCAGCCAGACTTCTCAGCTCCTTTTTCTATATCATTCTCCACTTTCACATTCTTTTCCTTCTCTAGATCTTTTACATGTTTCCTCTGTTAGCATCAGATTCATGTCTCTTTTTTTTATTTCATGTAGAATGGTTAAAGGTTAGAAAAGGTGGAGAAAGGAAAAACATGCCACACTTGAGGTTGTAAATAGAGAGCAAAGAAGATAGGAGCTGCAGTTAAAAAAGTGTATCTTGTTTCCAAATAAATCAAATTATCTATAAAGCACCAAACCAAAAGAACTTTGGATGCTAAAATGTCATAATAAGAAACTCATTTGCCCATCATTATACCTGTAAGTGTTTGTTGTGAGAGACTGGGCGGGCTTAAAATGTCCTTTTTTGTTTTCTTCCTACTTTTACTAGTCTCTTAGGCAACATTCTGATGTCATTTGCCATTTGTGACCTCACAAATGGGGCCATACTGGCCTTAGCCACAATATAACCCTGAACACACAGACCTGTTTTCTGTTGAAGTGACTTCTTTCTTCTGTGTCTTCTGCTTTTCTGTTCATATCATGGTCTGATGAACTAATTTATAAAAGCTTGTGGGCTCTGTTATCTGGGATATAATAGGGTGCGAGATGTAGGACATGAAGCAAGCTGTTCAGGATTTTAAGGTGCTGTTAGGGAACGATTCTAAAATTCTCACTTAAAAGCTCTGGAATGTTCACTTTACAGCACAGGGTGGGAGAGCGTTTGACTGTAATTACTAGTGTGTAATCAGTAATCATTATATAAATGTACTTAAGTGGTTCGTAGTGTTAACCAGCGCTTTCTAGTCTTATTTATTTCAGTGGAAGTGCTGTTTAGGTTTTTTTGTAAAAGTGCTTAACATTAACTGGGTCATGCCTTTGTTGTTTTGAAGAACTTAGATTCAGATGTTTATGTCGAAGTAATGTGTTTGAAAGTGTGTGGGCAGTGTTTGATGAAATCGCTGAAGCTTAAGTAGAGCTCAGCAAGTAGAGCTTCAGTGGGTATTACTTGGTGTCCTGCATATTATCTTGGTTTTGCTTCTCCCCTTGACAAAAACATGTATAATGCATACATTTTTTTTAGTTTGCATAATGCATATAGCCTGTAGAATTCATTTTTTATAGCCTAATCCTAACTCCCTGCACTGCAATGCAGGGGTTCTACTCCTATATACTGTATCTCAGGGGAATTTTGGTCTCTGGAGGTTCCTCCAGAGGTAAGCTGTAGCAGCCACCTGCCCAGGGTAAGCTGTAGCAGCCGCTATAACTTTGACTTGTGCCAGCTCAATAGCTGGTGCAAATCTGAGTTGAACCATGCAGGCAAATCCAGCCCAGGAAGGGGGTTAGGATTCAGCAGGTACTACCCCTTACCTGGGCCCAATCCACCCTGCCCCATCTCCTCTCTGTTCTGCCCATTGCACCCTCTTGCATGACTTTACCTGCTCTGGTGGGCGTTCATGGTCTGTCAAAGCGTGAACGTGGCTGCTTGCAGCAGTGGCCAGGCATGTATACTGGCATAGTTGCTTTTGCAACTGTCATAAAGCATGTTATGCCAGCAGAATGCACGTTCCATCAGCATAACGGCTAGGTAGGATTGGGCTGTGAATGGTGTAGAATCCACATTATCTTGGCAGAGTTTTTTTGGGATAACATAGGGGTAATATTCACTGCTCTTATTAACATTTATATGTGTTTTTCCCCTTTTAGCTCTCTTTGTCCTACTATCTATGGTCATGAGGTAAGTACATCCCTAATGAAAGAGATTCTGAGATCAGTTTTCTAAATGCCTACCAGAAAGTACCTCAAAGGCTCAGCTTTTTTGCACTTCCATGATATATTTTTACTACAAATGTTTTAACTCAGTTTTTTAAATCACTAGATCTTGTCAATTAACTGTTTGACAACCCCAAATAAAAAACTTTGGGTAGCCCTGGATAAGGCTGGGGTGGGGTTCAGTTTTTCCCCTGCCTCCTCATAGGATTAAATTTGATGTTTAAGCATTGAAATGAATTCCTTAGTTCTGCATATTATCTGATCTAAGCTAATTCTTTTGATGGCCAAAACGAAATTTATATTAAAGGTTTCCTGGTAGCTTGCATGTCAGTTACCCCTAAGTGTACTGTATGTCTCACTTTTTCCATGTCACGCAATAGCTTTAAATTTTTTTAAATATGAGTTTGTCAAAGATTGCTTCCTTATAATCTAGAAGTCGATTTCATGAGAGTTTAAAACAGTGAAATTGTGTTTTGGGTATTTAGTATTTTGTTGTATTTTCTTCTGTGTACCTGTGAAAGCTAGGATTCTCAAATTTCTGCCAAACATTACCAGATATTGAACTAAGCTTTTTAGATATTTTGTGTTCCTCTTTCATTTAACAGATTGTGAAATCTGGTTTAGTGCTGACATTATTTGGAGGATGCCAGAAATATGTGGATGATAAAAACAGGATTCCTGTTCGAGGAGACCCACATGTTCTAGTGGTTGGAGATCCAGGATTAGGGAAAAGTCAGATGTTGCAAGTATGTTTCATTTACTAATAATTGCAATGGGCCCTTGATATCCATGGGGGATCCATTCCAGGTCCTTCCAGTTGTGTCTGGAAGGCCTTCTGAGGTGGAGGGAGGCTGTATTCGGCACCCACATGCCGTGTTTGGTGGCAATCGGTCCAGGTGTTGCAGCGGGGCATGGCGGACGTTTTGTTTCGGACCCCTTCTCACCTCCCACACCGAGGGGGGGGGGCCAACCCGGACTCCAATGGCATCGGGAGCATCACCGCTCGTCTCAGCGGCCCCAGAAACCACGGATTCGAAACTGATTTTGGCCGTTTTTGACCATTTTCATGTGGGGGCCCCTGCGTACCCCCACCCCCGGGGGCAGAGGGGGGCCCTGACCCCCGCAGTGTTTGTCACTAAGCTGCCAGGCATCCGCATGCCAAGTTTGGTGCCACTCGGTCCAGGCGTTCCAGCGGGGCATGTTGGACATTTTGTTTCACACCCCTTCTTGCACCCCCCCCCCCCGCCGAGGTGGGGCCAAACCCGGACTCCACCAGCGTCAGGAGCATTGTCGTTCGTCTCGGCGACCCCGGAAACTACGGATTCGACGCCAATTTCTGCTGTTTTTGAGCATTTTCACGTGGGCCCCCCCAGACCCCCACCCCCGGGGGTCCTAGGGGGGTCTGACCCCCCCCCAGTGTTTGTCGCCAGACTGCAAGGCACACGCATGCCAAGTTTGGCGTCAATTGGTCCTGGCATTCTAGGAGGGCATGGTGGACAGTTTGTTTTGCGCCCCTTCTTGCCCCCCCCATGCTGAGGGGGGGCCAAACCCGGAGTCAAACAGCGTCAGGGGCATCTCCGCTCGTCTCGGCGACCCCGAAAATGACAGATTCGACACTGATGTTGGCCGTTTGCGATCATGTTTACGTTTCACCCCCCCCGGACCCCCACCCCCGGGGTCCTAGGGGGGTCTGACCCCCGCAGTGTTTGTCACCAGACTGCAAGGTGTATGCATGCCAAGTTTGGTGTCAATCGGTCCAGGCGTTGTGGAGCCTATGCGGAACGTACGTACGTACAAACACACTTACAGACGTTCTCTTTTATATAGATAGATGTTAATCTGAAAATGGAAACATGTCAGATAGTCTTCTTCAGTGTTTTGTTATTTTACTATAATTGTACTAGCCGAACTACAGCATACAGATATAGCTTTTTCCATTTGTTCCCTTAGGCTGTGTGCAATATTGCACCTCGTGGTGTATATGTTTGTGGCAATGCTACTACAACCTCTGGCCTGACTGTCACTTTGTCTAGGGACAGTGCCTCTGGAGATTTTGCTTTGGAAGCTGGTGCCCTTGTGCTTGGAGACCAAGGTACAACATAAAACAATTACCTTCTTCGGGTAGGCATGTTTGACAAATGTTGATTTAAATTAATTGGTGGTTAAAGCGTATTAAATAATTTATATTTATTTCCTATATTTTGCTGTATTAGATAGCAACGGTTGCCTCTTGGGGGCACACATTGATTCTAACCTCCCTTACCTTTCATGCAAAGGATAAAACTGGTTGCCTTATAAAATGGCAGCACGGCCTTGTTTATTTAGGCAAAAACTAGAGATTTTTTTCAGAGAAGACTAATTGGATATCTAAAATTAGTCCAAACTATTGGGTACTTTGAAAAGCCTCCCCCTCTTCCACCAATATAAAAGTCAAAGCTAGAATGTTTGGTACAAACTGTAGGAGAGAAAAGTGCTGGGTCAGAGTGTTAACTTTTTGAGTATCATTTTTAAAAACCCTTTTCTCTGATGCCTTTCACCTGTCAGTGGTGAATATTCGGGAAGAATATGTCTGCTGACTCTTCTTTTCCCTTCTGTGATTCTATAAATCGTTTCAGGTATTTGTGGAATAGATGAATTTGATAAGATGGGAAGCCAGCACCAAGCCTTGCTGGAGGCTATGGAACAGCAAAGTATTAGTCTTGCAAAGGCTGGTGTGGTTTGCAGCTTACCAGCTAGGACATCAATCATAGCTGCAGCAAATCCGGTTGGGGGGCACTATAACAAAGCTAAAACAGTATCTGAGAACCTAAAGTAAGTACTTGCAAAATTGTTTCTGGGTAGAAGGATCCCATTTCTGTCTGAAAAATGCAACTTTGCATTATAGGAATTGACAGAAAATAAATAGTTTTATGCTGCTGTTAGTCTTGTGGGAAGAAACGAGCTTCTTCTCTCTCCCTACCCTTGAATATGTTATATGAATATTTTTAGTTCTTATGAATTTTGTATAATTTTTAAAACAAGTTTGCAAAAATATTAAAATGCATGTAAATGTATGCAATTGCTACCTTTTGAAGAGATCTCATCTTTTAAAATGCTTTTCCACATTCACTGTGCCTTTATATATACTTCAGTGTTACTGATGGAAAAAAAGCTGTATTCAGTTCTACATACATACTGATATTGTACTTTCCTCTTGTTCCCCCCACCCCATGTAGAATGGGGAGTGCTCTATTGTCCCGATTTGACTTGGTATTCATTCTCCTTGACATACCCAATGAAGATCATGACCACTTGCTATCTGAGCATGTGATGGCAATGCGGGCTGGAAAACAGACTGGATGTAGCAGTGCTATAGTGACTCGTGGAAATTCTCAGAATTCTAATGGGTCAGTCCTGGAAGTAGTTTCAGACAAACCATTATCTGAAAGATTAAAGGTAATGTTTTCTGTTCCCTTTATTCATATCATCTCGTGTTCCCATAGAATGAGCACAGACAAGTATTCACAGTATTTTTCTATTGCCCTCCATACAGAAGCCAGAAGGAGGGACTTGGCCATTGCTATCTTAAAAGATCCTGAATGTCTTGCCAATTACACTAAAGCAGCAGATGGCATTACAGAGGATCTTAAATCTCCACTTGGGCTACTGTTGTTACATTTATCCTCTCCTGATCCATTGAAAGTTCAACTTATATGATGTTTTAAATTTCACTTGTCTTCGTATTGATGTTCCTTAGGGCGCAATCCTAAACTGAGTTAGGCCGGCATAAGCTAAGCCAGCATAGTTTGGCCAGCACAAGGGACACCATAAAGTATGTTTGGATCACTCTCAGAGTCAGAGAGGCCAGCATACAGATGTGCGCCATCCTCCCTGACTCCAAGAGTAGTCCAAAAATGCTTTATGGTGGCCCTTATGCTGGTCAAACTTCGCTGGCCTAACTCCAGTTTAGGATTGCGCTAGATACACTCTCAGTGACTGTACTTGGCACCACAATATCGCCCTTTCATTTCCATGCTGCCTCTATCTTGGTCTTTCCCTTAGTAATCATTTCTAGTTTTTATTTTTACTTTTTCCTTCATGGTCAGTTCAATATAACATACCTATTAAATTTGTTGAATTCTTAGTTTACTCTGCCAAATTCTCTTTCCCTTTTGTTTCTGCAAATTGAAGATTCAGTCACAAGAGAAGTCTCATTATTAATACTCACTACAAATAGATTAGATAAGCACAGTAATTTATACTATCGCTGATGGTTCAGATAACTGTTGAGTCTCATCTCTTGGGACTGCTTGGATGAAATTCTGAGGGAATGTGGTATTGCACATAGGATCCCTGTTATAACATGTAAACATCTGTATAATGTTTAGGTTAATCCAGGAGAAAGCTTTGATCCAATACCACACCAGCTGTTAAGGAAGTATGTTGGCTATGCTCGGCAGTATGTATACCCCACATTATCTCCAGAAGCAGCTCAGGTCCTTCAGGAATTCTACCTTGAACTCCGACAACAAAGCCAAAGAGCAGATAGTACCCCTATCACCACAAGGCAGCTAGAGTCGCTAATACGTCTTACAGAGGTATGCTTGCGTTTCAAATTTATTGTTTCGAGTATGATAGATTTTGACAGGTGATGAGATGTTAGCAGATTTTAAATTTGGGGGGATCAAATTCCATTAATTAGTACACAGTGATGCCATCAAATCTGAAATGTCAGGTTTCTGATGATGCCTGGAAGGAACATGTCTCGGAGAATTCTATTTTAGTTTAAGAACTGGCCTCATTCATCTTTAGAACTTTCTAGTTCCTGGAATCTTATCTGTTGAAAAATGATATAATAATATTTTTAATTACAATAATATAGCAATTGGGCAGACAGTTGTCATCTTCATTCTCTGATCTCTAAATAGAGACACATCTTTATAATTTGCCCCATACTAGACACAGTATTCAGATGAATTCTTGTCAATAGTAAGTAGAGGACTACTATAGTTTTGGCATAATTCTGCAAGTGTGACCTCAATTAATCCTTCCAGTCACTACTTTTTTTGTTTACAATTTGATGTACCCCCAGGATATTTTTCACTGATCTATTTAATGCCCCCCCCAAAAAAAAAGACTGGCTGTAGTGTGCTGGACTTTTATTCCAGCTGAACATTGTGCTCTTCCCTGTGTGGCTGTCTATTGGTTTTAGAATACTGACTTCTCATGATCCTTTGAAATTTGATCCATATAATTACAAGCATTCTGTGCTGAATCCTAATTTCAAAGAACGACAGCCTTATATGGAAAAATGTTTAAGACTATCTAGGTCAGTATTATTTAATCCAACTAGCCATGGCTCTTCAATGTCTTGGGAAAGACTACCTAACATCCTGTTAACTGGAGATGTTGAAGATTTAACCTAGGCCTTGTGTGTGCAAATTATATGTTCTACCACTAAACCTTGACCTCTTCCATATATTCCCCATGTTGTCATCCAAGTACTGTAATTAATCAAATAGCATGTGACCCATTAAGACTCCACTGTGGCTTATTTGACACAGAACCATTTACTTGTTGCTGCTAATTCACAAAATACAACACCTTTGCTGACATATCCCCATACTCAAACTGAAAACTGTTCAGATCCAGGTGGGAATATCCCCACCTTTGGAAGAGCAATCCTAAACTGGAGTAAGCGGACCCAGCACAAGAGACACTGTAAACTATGTTTGGACCACTCTCGGAGTCAGATAGGCCAGCACACAGGCATGCACCATCCTCCCCGACTCTGAGAGTGGTCCAAAACCCTTCATGGTGGCCCTTGTGCCGGCCAAACTTTGCGTGCTTAACTGTGCCAGCCTAACTCCAGGTTAGGATTGCACTCACAGTTTGACTAAGGCAGTGTTATTCAAACTGTGGGTCGGGACCCACAAACTGTGGGTCAGGTGGGTCGCAGAAAGCTGGGAGCAGCCATCTTTGGAACCACAGACCTTACTCTTGTTATACGTATTCCTTTTGTGAGTGTTAACAGTTTGAATTTTCAAACTGAGGGTTTTTTAAAATTTTGTTAGTTCAGTGCTTTTACGTCATATTTTGTCCTAATCTTGCTTTCTGTCAGAGATGTTTCATGGTTGTACCATTGTTTCAGTCCAAGAATGCCAATTTGCATTTCAGAAGTATTGTTTTATTATGTTACAATGACAGCACGGCCTGCTTGATGATGTCACTTCCTGGCACAACATAACTTCCAGGTTAATGACATCACTTTCTGTGGGTCCTAACATGAGTGCCATTCTAAAAAGTGGGTCCCAGTCTAAAAAGTTTGAATACCACTGGGCTAAGGGGTAAATTGGATCATTATATAATATGAGCTTATTCATTATACTTTTTTCAAGGCACGGTCAAGATTAGAATTGAGAGAAAAAGCTACCAAAGAGGATGCTGAGGATGTTGTAGAAATAATGAAATACAGGTAATGGACAGTAGATACAGCACAATTGCTTCAAACTCAAAGACTGTGAAGTTCTAATATGGACATGCAACTGTTCTCATATCAACAGTGTAAGCTTTTTCTTTTTTGTGCCAACAACCAATTATTAGCTGGCAGAGATCAATGGCAAGGAGTGATGATGTCTGTAGATTGGGAGAGATTGAAGGGCCACTTACAGCATCCCTCCCCACCCTTGAAAAAAGAAAACTTAAATCTTGGCTTAAGCCATATATGTGGCAAAATGAATGTAATATACTAATTGTGTGTAACAGTACAACAATCTTTTTTTTTTTTTAAGCAAAGCAGATTTAGGAGGGAAAAATGTTAAAGCAATGTTGGGGGAAAGGGATACTTAACCCTTTCCCCATTTACAGTTTTTCTGTTCAAAATCATACACACGCTCAGTTTCCTGCAAGGTTCCAGATCCATGCTTACACACAAGGGGTAAAACAGGTTGAGGGGCATTTTGAGGGAGAAAACAACTCTCAAGGAAAGAGCTAAGCACCCCTCCCTCCAGCAGCTTCAGCACTCCCCACTGAATCTGCTTTGCTTTTTAAACCCAGCATTGGAATACCGTTAGCCCTTCGGAGTAATATACTGTATTTTGTAATATACTGTGCAATATATGCATTTGAGCCAGCTTAGTTCCTAGGATATAGTATCTGCCCACTGACAATCACTGTAGGTAAATAGCCTAGACAGACACTGGGTATTTTTGTTCTTGGGTAGGTTGTAATGATGGAGTGCCCAGTGGTTCCAAGGTTTTGCTTAATGTTTTTTTAAAGTTCTAGCTTAGATTGATGAAGGCTGAAAAGAGTCCAAGTAAGATCAATTCTTGGACAGTGTGCTAGGTTTTGTTGAACTAGTGACTAGAATTGCAAACTGAGCAAGCTTTTCTTCTCCCCCCTCCCTTTTTATTGAATTTGTCAAGCATTTGTCATCATGGAGGGCAGGAAATATTAACTGTTTCAAGATGACTGGAGAACAGGATCTGAATTTTTGCCTTTAGAGTGTTTTTTATCTTTGTTGATGGCGCATGTGTATGTTTTGACTTTTCATTCTTCAAGCATGCTAGGAACTTACTCTGATGAATTTGGAAAGTTGGATTTTGAACGTTCTCAGCATGGTTCTGGAATGAGCAACAGGTCACAAGCAAAGAGATTTGTTTCTGTCCTCCATGGCATTGCAGAAAGAACATACAACAACCTCTTTGAGTTTCAACAGCTTCGACAAATTGCTAAAGAGGCAAATATAAAAGTAAGTCAAAATAGAATGAGTATTGGCAAATAATTATATCTGCTATTAACCACTGGAAAAATAAAGGTATGATACCTGCAGCTGCATCATTCAAAGGAACCCAAATATATTGCTCCAACTTTGACTGATCACCTGTTTAGCCTAGATTGTGGAAGCTATGCTTTGAAGATTGTCTTGTACATATATATGTACATCACAAGCTTGGTTGCTGCTTTGGTTTGACAGAGCAAAATGAGATGAAAGTTGTTTAAATACTGAGAATTATTTTCCTTCTTGAGTAAGTAATGTCTTGATCCTAGTGCAACTTCCGTTAGATTTTGTCTTGTTTTATGAAGAAAATATTTCATTGTCCAGGGCGGGCCTGGCGCGCTCGTCAGCTCGACGAGACCTCGGCATGACAGCCCTGGTGCAGGAGTTCAAGGCGCTCCTTTCGGGTCAGGCTAGGCCTCAGAAGTTCAAAGTCAGCATCGGAGGTTGGGGGTTGCTCCACCCTAATCTGACTCTTCACTCAGGTGTCAGGCTGCTGGCTAGCCGAGAGCCCTCAGCAACCAGTGCCCTAGCCCGGTCTGACCCCCATCATTGGCCTGCCAACCTTTTAAAGGGCTTGCCCCCGCCCCTCCTGTGGGCCTCATCCCTCTGGGTTCTGTGGGTTCTGCCCCTGCCTCGGAGCCATCAAGCCGCTCCGGGGTAATGAGCCCGACGAGGCTCGAGCCTGTGGCAGGTCGGGCTGGTCTGGCCCCGCTCCCTGGGCCTTGTTCAGGGGTGGCACCTGGTCCCGGGGGCTGACTTGTGGGGATGGAGCTGGGGCTTAGCGCCTGGGGAGCAATCTCTCCTGGATCACCCTCCACCAGGCCGGGGCTCTCCCCCAGGGTAGGATCTCCCTCCCCTGTGGCTGCTCTGGGGGTGCCAGGCCTGGCGGCGGCTGAGACAGCCACAGGGCTGCGTGTGCACCTGGGGCTTCCCAAGCAGCCGTCGCCCTGGCCGACGTGACGAGGGAGGGCTTCCCCCATGTGCCACCGGAAGCACCGGCCAGCTGATGTGTGACGTGGAGGGCCCCGTGGTGGCGACGGTAGCATTCGGATGGCTGGGATGGCAGGCAGCCCCCAGCCTGACCCCTGGCTCTGGGCAGGATTGACCAGGTAAGGTGGGGTGCCGGCTGGGGCGCCTGACATTCATTATCTAGAGAAAAAATTTCAAATTCATTAAATAAAGCATAGAACAAAAGTTATCTTCCTCCAGGATACAATACTTGGTTGACATTCTTCATGCAGCTTTGTCTGCAGATATCAATACCTTCCTTGCACTTCAGTACACAAAACATTTCAGTTAAATGTTGCCACACAAGGGCAGGATAGTCAAGCTGATGGGACTTGCTTGAGCAACAGTACGTTTCTTCACATAGTGGATTATGCCACATTGCCACTGCTTTTGAAATGTATCTCTTGTTGAAAAAAGTCAACATTTTAAAGGAAATCCAGTCTTATTGGAAGGAAGAAGAATTGTATGTTTAGGCTGCAATCCTATACACACTTACTTGAGAGTAAGTCCCATTAAAATCAATGGGACTTACTCCTCTGTAGACATGGCATAGGCAACTTTGTATTGCTAATGTATTTTGTCTGTCTAGATAGCACACTTAATACCTGTTTTTAATTTTTTCCAGGTAGCCGATTTTGAAAACTTCCTTGGCTCTTTAAATGATCAGGGTTATTTTTTGAAAAAAGGCCCAAGATTATATCAGCTTCAGACTATTTGAAGAAATTTGGCAATTGATGGTGATGATAAGGGGATTGACTTGTTGGAATAGGTCCAGTAGCTCATAACATGGTGCTGTGTTTAAGCAGATTTACATTTGTCAGGTAACCAAGGCTACTGATGCAAGATCCTCTTTAAAATCAGTACTTCCAAGTACTCCAACTGTGTTTATTCCAAGTGGCATAACTACAAATGAGTACAAAGACTAGAAACCCAATCCTATCAAAAATTCCACACCTGCCAATGCAGCTGTGCCACCGGAGTGCACACTGAAGTAATGTTAAGATACTTGGTAGATTTTCATGGAGCATATTGCAGGAAACACATTGGCTAAGTGACAATCCTCAAATCCATGGTTTCAGAAGCTCAGAAAAGCATGTCCATATTCAAGTTTCTTCTCCATTTCCTGTTTAGCCCAATCCGATAATGCCTTGTCGCCTAGAAAAACAGCAGCACTGAAATTGTTACCGCTGTATCTTTGGACACTGAAGCGGCCACCAGAGTCTCCACACGATAAGGGAGTATTTGCTGCCTTCTCCATGATGAGCCCCTGCAGCTCCAATGCATTTACTCAGATTTGTGCTGGCATTTAAACAGGTGTAGATCTGAGGAGACCCACATTGGTCTTTCCAGCCGTGGAGGGGTCATAGGATAAAATGGCAAAGCCTGATTCCGTATCCATCTTCCTCTTGGGTCGCCCTGCCATTAAAAGCCTCACTGCTGGCTGGCAGTCCTACTTATTGCCAGCTGCTCCTCTGCAGCGTCTTCATGGCACTGAGGCCCAGTGTCAGCACTGCAGTGTTGACATCAACACAAAAGTGCTTTGCAGCACTTTTGCTACAGCTGCTGCCTGGGTAGCTTAGCGGCTGCCTGGGCATAGAATTGGGCCCTCTGACACCACAGCAATCTGCGCTAACCATTAAAACAGAAGATGGACAAAGAAGCCATATGTGAGAGGGAAGGAGGAGGGAGCATGATTGTCTATTCTTTTTCATTGTTGTCTGAATTGGGCCATTGCCTCTTAAAATGTCAGTTTTGAAAATTTAGATACCAGAAGTTAGTTCTTAAAATTAATATTAGTTGTAATACTTTCTGAAAGCCGAGTTTCATATTTTGAAATGTTGTTTGTGCTGAGATTTTGTTTAAATGTATCATTTGAGCAAACAAATTTCTTATATTTTATTTTGTACAGTACACCGATGTAGTGAAGTTTTTAATCTGAAATCAAATTCCAGTTGCGTATGTTCAGTTTATTGTGAGTGTTTTTAGTTGTATTAAATACATCTAGTCCAGCTTTTTTATTAAAAAGTGAAATAATGTTATTTAAAACAAGCCTTGTCCAATTTTCAGTTCGTGCATTTTTAAGCAGTACTATAGCATGGCAAGCAGCATATGAAAATGTGCACAAAGTGCATGTTTTGTATGTGTAGATATTTGATAAAATCTGTATTGTATTGCACAAAGATGGTTATGGCATTTGTGTTATGGCAAGTGCAGCAGTTTGTGGGAGGGCAAGATCATGCAATGCATATATTTATCCCCATCTTCCTTGCTGTTTTGGTGTCACCTTGCTGTTCCTTGAGTTTTGGTGTCACCAAACAAGAGTCAGACTAACAAGAAGAGTCAGATTGGCTATAAAGTCCTGCTGTAATGAGAATTAAAAAAGACACTTCTGGCAAAAGAAATATAAAAGACGTGTATGGAGAAATATCATTAAGGGAAATAATAATATAAGCTTTTTCAAATATGTTAAAAGCAAGAAACCTGCTAGAGAAACAGTTTGCCTGCTGAGTGGTGAAGGGAGGGAAGGTGGAGATAAAAGGGGTTACCAAAAGATCATGGACAGATTATCAATGCAATCCTAACTCTTCATTGAGTTAGTTGGGAACCACTGCTCTACTTCCTCTCTCCAGCCACATTCTGTAACATTAGCTCTTCTAGGAAACTTTAATTACAGCCTAATCCTAACCAATTTTTCAGTGCCAATGCAGCCATGTGAACAAGAAGAGACTCATCTAGTCCAGCTTCCTGTATCTCATCGCGGCTCACCAGCTGCATCAGGGCGCACACAAGACACTTGCATTTTGTTGCCATTCCCCTGCATCTGGCTAATAGGGTGTGCACTGCATTCTGTGGGTGTGGGGCAGTGGATAGGTAATCACAGTTGGTTAGGATTAGACTGTGATTCAGAGGCTGCCTATATCAGACTTGCCACCCTTTTAAATTTACACCTTCCTGACATGCTTTAAGAGACTATTCTCCCTTTCCCCCTGTACATTCATATGTGTTGGTTTAATCATGTACATTGAAGTGTCTTACACTTATACTCATTGCTTACTTCTCTTACCAATTGTGATGTTATTTAAACATGACTTTTACTGAATTTTTTTTAAGTCACCTGTTGCTAAAAAATATCACCCCAGCCAAAGGCCATAACTAGAGGTGTTTGTTTTTTGTTGTTGTTGTTAAATACTGCATAAAAACACAAAACATTGTCTTTTGGGGGGTTAAAATATTTGAATAAAAATCCAAAACACTGCTGCATTTTGATGTTTAAGGTATTTTCCAGAACTTAAAATAGATTACTTTTCCAATTAGAAATAATACTATGGCTGCATCTGCTGACACTCTATCAACTGTATCATTTACATAGTGCACTTTCCTAACATTTGACATTAATAAACATGAGAACTTTGAATGAAAATGTAGAATAAAAACACGTAACACCGCAATTTGCTATTTTAATCAAGAAATTTTGGGAAGAATATCACCAAAAAAACAATCACCCATACGGAGCGTATATATTTCCACCACAACACTGCCTGGTGCTTTATATTACTGGACGGCTCAGCCCTGTATGCTTCGCTTGAAGGGACGACAGGTAACAGACGGGCTCGGAGAAGGGACGACTTGAGCTTGTGTTCGAAAATGGGTTGCTTGTCCCTTTAAGCAGAACTGAGCTCAAAGCTTCGCTGTAAAGCATGCTGGCGATGTCGTAAAAACCACGTAAGGTCGGTCTCTGGGAGAGCGAGAACACAGGTTAAGTTGAATGGAGGAAGGCGAAGTAGCGGTCACCGGGGCGGGAGGGGGGGAAGGAGGAGAGGAGGGGCCTGCTGTTGCTGCCGCCCCCGCTACCGCCGCCCCCCTTCCTCTCAGGTCTCGCCCCCACCGCACCAAGATATGTTGACCGCGGCTTGGCTGGTCAAAGGAACTGCCTGTGGGTGGGGGTTCCTGAGGAGCGCGAGCCCGGGACGACCCGTTAGAGCCACCGTAGCGGCAGCGACACGGCTAAGAGGTGGCGCGCGCCGTGGAGACTCTTCAGTAGCGCTCACGGCCTCTCTGAGTGACCGCGCCGCGCTGCCTTTCCCGTCCTCGCTGTGTACAGAGCACAGCCATCGACTGCGCCTGCGCCCGCACGGGCGCGAGCGGCTGCCAAGCGCCTCAACCTCACGCTGGGGTCCTTCTTTCTGCTGCTGCCCTCGTGGAGCGAGAGAGCCGCACCGCTCGCATGGCAGCGATGACAACACGCCTGGGCGGCCGGCGGGCTCGCTGGAGCAGGGCGCTGGAAGAGCGAAAAGCTGCGGAGCCGCCGAACTGGTAGGAACTCTGCGAGGTCACTTTGGCTCATGGAGTGGGTCGGTCTGCTGTGCCCCTCGCGGATGGGACGGGAGTTAAGTGGGCTCATCATGATCTGGCTCATCATCATTGTCTGGTTCAGCCATCCTCTGGCTAAGCTGGCATGTTGGAGAGGAGGCTGGGCTGCTGCTCCCTGACACGTCAGCTTTCTGTATGGAAGGAATCTTCTTATATAGAGACCACCACCGAGTTTACATCTGTAAGCAGCACAACTTTGACACGTGACTACTTTAGTGAGGCTAAAGGACTGGTTTTCCTGGTGTAAAATCATGTACTACTCTGGCTAAGCCATGATGATGAGCCCTTAGAATTGTGGTCTTTGTGGTAAAAAGCAGGAAAGTTGATATACTCAAAGGGTATGCTGTGGAGTTCAAGTTAAAATAGGCAGGCTTTTCTAGTATTTTTGAGAACAGGGGCCCAATCCTATCCAACTATCCAGCACTGATGCAGGCAGCCCTCAGGTAAGGGAACAAACATTCCCTTGCCTTGAGGAGGCTTTCTTGACTGCCTCCCTTCAGCGCAGCATAAGAACATAAGAAGAGCCCTGCTGGATCAGGCCAAAGGCCCATCTAGTCCAGCTTCCTGTATCTCACAGCGGCCCACCAGGTGCCCCAGGGAGGCATGAGACAACAAGGTGCTTGCATCCTGTTGCCACTCCCTTGCACCCAGTACTCTGAAGTAGCCTACTACTAATGTAAGGGCTACATTGTGGGCTTATAGCCCACAATGGATTTTTCTTCCAGAAATCTGTCCAATCCCCTCTTAAAGACATCAAGACCAGATGCCATCACCACCTCCTGTGGCAAAGAGTTCCACAAATTAACTACCCGCTGAGTAAAAAAGTACTTCCTTTTATCTGTTTAAACTCTCCCAACCCTCAGTTTTAGCGGATGCCCCCTGGTTCTGGTGTTTTGAGAGAGGGAAAAGAACATCCCTTTATCGACTCTATCCCTTCCATGCATAATTTTGTATGTCTCAATCATGTCCCCCCTCAGGCACATGCCCCATTGGCATAGCTGCATCAGTGCTGGAAAGTTGGATAGGATTTGGCCCAGTCTCTGAGTTCAGAGGAGGATTTCTGCCAGGTATCCTGTGTACCTGTGCTCACCTTGAGTATTGAAAGCATTCTGCTTACTTTTCCTTGCGTAATGTTCTCTGATGCTTCCATGACAACAAAAATGTATCCTGGGGCTTCCCCCCCCCCCATTTTTAGTTTCTATCTGTTGTAACCATCCATATGTACTTGTTTCAGACATTGCACTGGTTACATCAGTGGATCACTACTGTTAACAGGATTATCCTGATGTAACACTGCACCAAAATGTGTAGACCTGAATTGGGCAGGCTGAATGAGATGGTTAATGTGTTGCCATTATTAAGCTGTCTCTGAATCACTAACTTATGGATGCACGTAATAGCAAGGTCACAGCATCAAGTAGTGACTTGAATATGTGAGTTGGCTATCATGAATCAGTACAGGAAGCCACCTACAGGATCCAAAAAGTTACATAAGCTAATGTAAAGGTCTTAACCTAGTATCAGCTTAGTGTCTATATCTTTAGTCTCCTCACCACATCACATCAAGAACTGCTTTTAAAAACAAGACTTTCTTTAGTTCATTTCCTAAATATTGTTCTGCTCTCAGTTCTTTTTGGCTTGTCCTAAATCACAAAGTTGGGAAGTTTCTCCTTGGGAATTCTGAGGCAAGTATGAACAAGAAGTAATTCTGAGTAGGATTTAAAAATAATAATTATGTATCCCATTTTCTTACTTTTATGTAATAGTCCCCAAATTCAATCATTCTGACTTTTATGTGGAAGCATTTCTCTCACAAAAAAGGATACCAATCCTCCATTCCTTCAATACTTATTGTTCATTACATTGCAGTAAATAGTCTTTAGAGATGTATCAATCCTGAGGCAAAATATGTTGGAAGACTGTTGTATTCTGCCTTTTGACCAAGTGATCCCCCAAGGTGGCTTAATCAGGATCAATTCATCTATGAAGCGAACTGAAGCAATCGCTTCTGGCAGCAGATCTCCCCTCTCTCCTTGAAAGTGGTGGAGTGAAAGCTCATTTTCTGTAATATCAGGGCAGATTGAATTCAGATTGCATATTTTTGACTTTGAATAAGCCTGAAGTTCTTTTCTTTTTCCTTCATTTTTTCCAGTATGAAAATCCTTGGACGATTCCTAATTTACTTTCAATGGCAAGGATTGGTCTGGCACCAGTTTTGGGTTACTTGATTGTTGAAGAAGATTTTAATATTGCATTGGGTGTGTTTGCTCTGGCAGGTGTAACAGATCTGGTAAGTCTTGTAATATAGTTTACCAAATGCTGTATAGCTTTTATGTTTTTTAGTTTTAAATCATAAATGGAATTCAGTAAGTACTGAAGATGTTTTCATTATTTTGATCTGATTTTTTAATAAGGAAGTCTTGGCTACTTGAGTGATGGTTTTAAAAGTTCCTTTTTTTTTGGACAACTTGCTAATAATCTCTGCTCCCTTCAAAGAACACTTGGGGAAGAAGCTTGCCTTCTATTGTTAACATAGATTGGATTTCTCTATTATTGTATATGTGTGTGTATTTTAAGGTAGTAATCCTCCTTTTAAGGTAGTCCTATTTTAAGGTAGTAGTCTATCTACAAGGGGATATGTTCCCAGTGCCACTGTGGATAGCAGCAAACCCTATACTTAGCATGGTGCCACAAGGCATTCGGGGGTGTGATGCTAACAAGAAGCAACTCACAAATTCCCCCCATCACACAAATGACTTATCTATCTCTATTTTCAGC
>JAJKFI010000058.1:3105628-3147402 GCA_029204185.1 Lerista edwardsae | reverse complement strand
TGAAGCCGAGCTTGTAGGATTTTGAGCATGACCTTGCTAGCATGTGATAATTATTAAATGGTAGTTTTTCTAAATGATGGTAGTTTTTTTAAAAAATGATTTCCTTTTCCAATCTGTTGTTTGTATCTGGGCACATGGACTTCATATATTGTGCTAATCAGCCATCTTTACAAAAATCTAGTAAAATTCCCATTGAAAATGAAAGGTCACATACCTGTTCTTCACTAAATTCAATTTCTGGTCTAAGGTGAAATGGCTGAGTTACTTGGAATGGTTGAACAGTTGTGATTGTTACTGGTCGGAATGGTTTGTAACATTCAGTTCTGTGTGAATGATGTATGTTAATTCCTTCTTGATCAACATGTTAGTGTTAGAATTGGCCTCAAGACCAGCACACAGCTAACAGGGAAATGATTATCTGTAATCCTGTTTATCTATTACATGCAGACAGGGGACCAGTCACAGAGATTATGTTTGGAAATGCAACTGGTGAATTGGCTCAAAGTCACCAGTGGATTGTTTAGCTTGTTTCATATTTGCTTGTGCTTAAAATGTTTTTTTGCACAGTATGGTGGCAGGAAAGACTTTAAAATTATGATTTTTTTAAAGCAGCCTGTGTATATTAGTTAATGGACTTTTGTCTGAACCTGACACCATTATACTGTGTGTTAAGCCTGTGGTAGTGAGCATGAGAACAGCATACTGAATACCACTAAATTAAAAACAACAACAAATTGTTTTTGTTCATTCTAGTGAGTCTGTGGCTATTTTGTCACAGGAGTGTTGGTGATGGTTTGCATGTGCATATAGATTTATCCAACTTCTAACTTCAATTTTCCCCCAGTTCCTCTTACGTCTATGATCATTGTAAGGGACATTGCGTTAATTGCTGCTGTGTTCTACGTACGATATAAAACTCTTCCTTTACCAGTAAGTATATGGGAGTTTTTGATTTTAGATTTTATCCAATCATCTCTTAAATATGTTGACATGTTATGAAACGGCAGAAAGCAAAGTGGGAAAAATAAAGTTTGAAAGTAATCCCAAGTTTGGGATACTATATGTAGGAATGCAGAGGTTTCTCAAAATAGTTATATATGACATCGTTCTGACATATCATGGAGCATATTTCAGGAGAGCTGATAAGTATGCCAAAGAATTATGGCTGGGTAGGGCAATTTTAAAAATGCACAACCGAATGTGAATGTGTAACATTTATACATAACATGAAAAGGTTGCTTTTTCTATTTGGTATCTGTTAAACAGTATTTGAATGCAGTCACTATCTTGTGTTTAAACTTGCACAGCGTTAAAATCTGATGAAGAAAAAATGGTTTCATTTCCTTTCTAAATGTTTCACTAAATTTTATTACCTAACCAACTTAGCTGAGATTTTTTTCAGTGTATTAAACAAGCCAACCTTTTTTGTTTTTCCACAGAGAACAGTCAGTAGATATTTCAATCCCTGTTACGCTACTGCTCAATTAAAGCCCACATTCATCAGTAAGGTGAGAATCATTGTATATCTTGCTATTCATTTGCAATATTTCCTTGTGCACAATTTCTGTGTCGTATGGAAGTTCAACAGCTGAGACATGGGAATTGTGAGAGAATACTCCTGTCATGGTTCTCATCCTGCTATTCTGGCAGGGTTTGGAAAAAGTAAAAGGGGACCTAAATAAGCAATTGACAGCTGAAATGTAAGAGGGACTTGGGTACTGTTTTCCTTTATCCTGCTTGTTATGTGTTGTTTCTTGTGAGAGACTTGGCACAAACAGGCCACAGCCAGAGTTTGAGAACCAATGGCTTTTTGGTGAAAATGGCTGTCCTGTTATTTCCTGCTAGGAGTAGATGAGAAAGGGAGTGGTGTCTATGCTCTGATCTGGCATGTGGGTACGTTTTCCTCTTCAGCTACTGAATTGTTTTCCCATAAGGAGAAGAATGAGCAGGGGGCTATTTCAAGACTTCCTGAATTGTTTCAACTTCTCAATGCTGCAAAATTTTCTTTGCGGTTTGGCACTTGTCCTTGTTTAGATTTTTATTGAAGGCAGAGTTTAAAATCCTGCATTCATGGTGTCAGAATAAAACTTCAGTAATTCTCAGTGTTTGCTATTTACTTTTCAAATGTTTTGCTTTTTACATTTATTTATTACTGCTGGGGGGAGTATTACGTAGACAAAGCGCTGTGCTATCAGTTCGTATTTATTTCAATGCAAAAAATACTTATTTTACCAGATTAACACGGTTGTACAACTAATCTTAGTGGCAGCTTCTTTAGCAGCTCCAGTTTTCAATTTTGTGGACAGTGTATATCTTCAAACTTTATGGTAGGTCTTTCATTTTTTTTGATACTGTTAATTTGTGAGAAAATGGACAATGATAAATATAAAGTGGGAGCCTGATCAATTTCTGTATGGCTGCTGAAATTTTTAGCACAGAGAATTAGCTAGTCATTTTTAATTTCAGTCTGCAACAAATTCAGCTGAAAAAATTGGAGTTAAAATGGATTGCAGCCCAATGTTATGCGACTTTGTTGGAAAGTAAGTTTCATTTAGTTCAGTGGATCTACTCCAGGTAAATGTACACAGAGTACCAACCTTGGTAGCATTCCAATTCGTATGCTGAAATGATATTCTGTAATTTTGTGAAAAAGTCATAAATTGTGGTCACCAATTTGAATTGCTTATGCCCATGAACAGACTCAGTGCCCAATAAGTTAAGTTGGCACTGTCAGCTCCAGTGTCACGAAAGTACAGCACATTTGTGGCACTACTGAAGGCCCCAACGCCAGTGCTGGGCCTGTGCCCATGGCGTAGAGCCTCAGTACTACAGAATAGCCACCGTACCGCCAACCACAGTAAGTGAGACTGCAGGCTGGTGGAGCAGCTTTTGGGGTAAGGCGAACCAGGCGGGGGGGAGGGGAGGAGGACCGGCCCCAGAAGGGACTTGAATAGTCCCATTGTGGGGACTTTGGTTTTCCCTGAAGGAAGGGGAGAAACATCCCCTTCCCCCAAGGAGTCTCTCACAGCTCCCGCAGAATGCAGCAGTAGCCATTTTGGTATCACTGCTCCTCCAGGAGCTGGGCAGCTCAGGATTGGGCAGGCTGCTCCTGGTCTTTCTCTCAGCCTCCCATCTACTCTGTACATGAACAGGCTGCTACAGGAATTACGGGAAATTAATGTAGTGGTCTTCCAACTTGTCAGAATCTGGCATTCTCCTCAGTCTCCATCCTGCAACATGGGACCCTCTTTCAAGATGGGTGGGAGAGCAACGTGATTCCTCTTTGTTTCCTGCTAGTCAACATGCCCTCCTGCTATGTCATTCTGCTCCTTTCAATTTGCCTGACAGAACAGAAGGAGACAAAGGGCAGAGAATGGCATGGCAACAATACACACTGCATCGAGGGAGGGGGGTGGCAAGGCCAGGGGAAGTGCTGTGACAGGAGACACTGGATATGACAGGATATGATGACTGCATATTCTCAATGATGAAGGCCGAAGGACTTAAAAGCAGCCCCTCCAGACAAAAGTCTCTTGCAGGATTTAACTTATCTATGCGTCCTAACCCTGACTGCTACTCACACTGTGCAAGCTTTAGTCACAAAACAAAATGATGGAGGCGGCAGTATTGTTGTGACTCACCTGAGGTTGAATTGCAAACCACTTCTGGATCCAAACCCACCTGTTGAAGACCTCTGACCTACTGTACGCAAAGTGCTTTGAACACTGAGAGGTTTTTAATGATGGCAAAGTACTGTTTGAAGAGCCAAGGCTCTGAATGCAGTTCAATTCCTGAGGTCTCCTTTTTCAATCAGACTAGAAATTGCTTCTTACCTACAAGAAGTATCCTGGCAGAGGCACAGTACTGGACTGATGGTCTTACTCTGTATCGGGCAGGTTCATGTCTTTGGTTTAACTAGGTTTTTTGTTGGGCTGCCAGAAAGCCCAATTTTATGAATTTGCTTTATTTTCTATAGCAAAAACATGTTCTTATCAGGAGAAGTACCTTTATTATTATTAGAAGTATTTATATGCCCCCTTCCCACCAAAAGTAGTTCACAAATTGGCTTACAGTGGGGGTATAGAAATGTGGAAAATAAATACTGCTAGAAAGCCACAGTGCTTTAGGTTGGGCCTTCCCCCACGTATTTCTGTGAAACTAATACTGATGGTTTCCTCCCTTGAAGGTGCGTCACAGCTATCACGACAGCTGCGTCGGCATACAGTTACTATCATTATGGCCGCAAAACCGTTCAGGTTCTAAACAAGAAATGAAGTCCGGCAGAGCAGCTGCTCACATCCCACCCAGTTCATGTTGGAACGGTGCGATCTATTTGGACTATGGGTGAAGAACTCTTCTTTGGACAGCTTTGCCTCAATGAAACCATGTCTCCGCAGTGGAGCTAATCCGAAGTGAAAATGAAGTTTGGATCATGTAAATATGCAGAATTTTCAATGTAATTTTTTTCAATTTGTTACAAATAAAATATATTTTTTACCTTTAATGTACTCAAACACATGCAAAGGTTGTCTGTCGCCTTATGTCATGTGTTTTTGTTCATTGCCTTTGAGAAGTTTGCACATAATATATGTTGGATTTGAAGTTGCTACACTACATCCTTTGATAATCCAAATTGAAATGGATAGCAAGGGCCGTCTATGGAATACTTGGCACAAGGAAAACCTAATAGCATTTCTGTGTATGTTTGGACCGGATTCAGTCTGTAATCAGTTGGGACAGCATGACGTTTTAGAGGAATTTTACATGTTACAGTCCCTCATAACTTAAAAGTAGAATGGCTGAATGTCTTCCTGATTGTGTGATTGATACAGCCTATCATAAGAGATAACCTCAACAGGCTAACTGTAGAATTCACTCTGTTAAACACAAGGGCAACCCAGTTCTATGTAGGGCTCCAGTGGCGCCAAAATGGCTGAATCCACAAGCAGCCACAAGCCTTCATGGTGTAAGAGAGCAAACATTCCCTTACCCCAAGTTGACCTACAGCAGCCCCAATACATGTCCTTGGATCTGTGCCTATGTTTGAGCAGGCACAGAACTGAGGAGACCTGTGGTGGGTCTCCTAGCTTGAGATGGAGCATAGCATATGGCGGCAGAGTCTGCTGCTGTTTCCGTCTCCCCCCCCCCCTCCACCGGGGCTTGGTCCACTGCTTGGGCTCTCAATCCATCTGCCCATTCTTTGACTTCCTCTGCTCTGAAAACCTATAGCGCTGGCCAACGGTGATACTAGCCACTGCCCACACCTCAGTGTCGGCCTCCTGGCACTGAAGCACCATGTTGGCTAAACACTATCGCCGCTGGTAAAGCGTCTTAAGGCACTTCTGCAACAGCCAGAGCTGGCGGTAGCAGTCTATTGCCTGTGCTAAAGCCCTTAGGATTGGGCTAAATGTGAATAGGAACAACATCATTAATTATATCAGGGCATAATTAAACATCTCAGTTTTGCACCATGTGCAAATGATGAGGACCAAATTGCTGATTGAATAAGGCAAACTTGGGCTTTGGGGATAGGCTGAGATTATTAATTATATTGTTACTAGGAAAAAAATATGGGTATAGCATTGTGCAGAAGTGACTGAGCTGTACATCAGGATACGCCCATGTTGAATTTTTCCTCTGCCATGGATTCGTCAGGTATATCTGAACAAGCCAAGATCTCTTGGCCTCCTATTAGTAATGCTGATGTATCTTACAGGATTTTGTCAAGATTACAATAAAAATAAGGTATGTGAAGTGACTTAAATGTTTGAAGGGCTACCTAAAATACCCTTTTAAGATAAATATTACCTTATCCACATGGGAAGGTGGCCCATGTGAAGGTGAACAATCTTGAGGTCTTTGTTTCAAATCCTATTGACTGGAACTGACATTCATCATGCATAAATTTTAATATTTGGGTTTAATGCATATATAAGTTCCGAGTCCTTGCAGATGAGGCACTGGTAACTTTTTACTGAGACATTTCGAAAACTTCTTAATTCAGAATATTGTCATTTTTATGTCATTTCATTTCATGTCATTTCATGTTTGTCAATTGAAGGGAAATCAAGAACACCTTGGTTTAGAAAACTTGGTGAATGAAGTATTGGTGGTAATGTGCCCCTCATTACCTGCATCGTACAAGAATATGGTTGTCTGCATTCAACAACTATTCTTTATCATAGCCTAAGAAATCAGAAACACAAGGGTATTTAAAATCAAAACTAGGAAAAGCACTTCTTCCCACAGTAGGATTTGTTTCTAGGATATTGTGAAAACTATTGGCAGAACAGGACCTTAAAGGACAAATTAAGATTCAGTGGTTATTTATGCAGTACAGACCTCCTAATTGGGGTTGTATTGGACCTTTCTGAGAGTGAGTGCAGAGTATCTGAGCAATCTCATGGATGACATGTGACTTCTCTAGCTCATCAGGCAGATGGGCACATTTAGCAGAGGCAAGAGGTTCTGCATTGGAAGCTCTAGGCCTGAGAGAAAATGATTTAAAAAAAAAAGAAAAAAGGGTTATGTGACAAAAGAATTGTATCTCCCATCTAAAATTTCATAAAATACAAACATGGAAGATAAAGTTTCATAGTGGGTCTAGGTATGTGGTATGTTTTGCATGTGATAAGTAAATTTAGTTGTAATAGGATTAAACAAACTGAAAATGACTGTGTGCATTTTGCATTATGCTGCTATCTCACCAAAAGTGAATTTACTGTAGAAATGAATGCTCAAGCGGAGGTGATTGAGATTATCTATGTATACAAACAATTTTAAATTTTCTTGATATACAAACCTGTACAAATTGTTACACTAAAAAAAGCTGATACTTTAAGCTAAGGATGCTGCAGTCTAAATGTGTCTTGTGGTACGCAAAGCTAGAAAACTGACACTTTTAATGTAAACCTGTGAAAAAGATCTTCCAGTTTATCAAGACAAAATGGCATGCAACGTATTGAAGAAGCCACTCAGGTACACTTTTTCAACTGGGCAAGTATAAACATTGCATACCTGAACCTTTAAGAGAATGGAAGAGCTTGTTTAGGAAACACCTTAAATGTTCAGGGTTGTCAGCAGTCAGTGCCTCTGCCCTTCCAAAATAAATCTTTTCCAAAGCCTTGACTTTTTGTGTTTAATTGTGCTTCTGGTTTTCATCCAACTACTTTATACGAAATAATAACAGAGGGGGGAGTAGAAATCAGTGGTGTCTTTCAGCTTGCTAACCCCTGCTTCTACTCGAACTAGTTAAAGCTACTAGATTAAATTTTTAAACTAGTTGCTGCTGCTGCTGCTGCTATTATTAGCTGGATTCTATTGTAATTGGTGGTAGTTGGCTCTTGCCATAACAACCGCCATGCTATTATCATGCTGAGCATGTTGTTAGAGGACAGTAATGGGAATAGTGCTGCTATAGGAGAATATAACATCATATTATGGAGCGATGTAGAGTTAGGAAACATTGAAGTAGATGGAAAGGGGTGTACACCCTTGGTGGCTGTTGGTATGTCTCTTGCTTTTTTTTTTTTTTTTTAGCACAAGTACCGTACTTGCATGTTCATTCATTTGGGTAACTGCTATGAACACTTCTTTTTAGGAAAAGGTGGGTAAATATTAAGAGGACTACTTGTACCATGAGTAGGGCTGTTCCGTCCTCAAGAACCAGCTGAAAACTGACATTCACAATATTCAGAATTGAAGTAGTTTCATTTGTAGTTTCATATTAGTTTCATACCAATACGTGCTATTGTGTGATCTTACAGCATCAATTGTAATCTCATTCTGCATGTTATCTCTGTCCCTGAGTTTGTCCCAGTCTTCATTTAATTTGTTATTTGAAAATCCACTAGTATAGCAAGTATTTATCATACTAATTCCACAAAAGTACATAGTTGCAGTTGGCTCTGAAATTGGATGTGATCATAGCTGTTAATCTATTCAGAATCAATATAGCTTATCATAGTTTCCAGAGAACCATTATGATCAAAAGCATATGGGGAGATTTATATTTGGATTGATACACAACTTGCCTTTCGTATGGAGGAAGGTTGTCCTTCAGATAGCCTGAAGCTAGGCCATTTGGAACTAGACTTAAAATATATTTCGGGGGAAAACTAGAGGTTTTCTAAAAATTAGTGCTCCTGAATTGCTGTTTGGATGTTTCCTTCAAGATGTTGGTTTACTTCTAGTTGTTCTCAGTTTTTAAAATATGCAGTGTATCCAGCCTTGAAATAGAACTTATTGTGCTAGAATCTTCAGTGCTGATGAACCATTTACTATGTAATTGTATGCTGAGGTGACCGCATGTCTGAAAGCACTAGAATGAAGATTGTTGTAGGAATTGAAGATACTAGGAGTAAGTATAATGAAGTAGTAAACAATTATCAAGCACAGCCCCAGTTAGGAGAAATTTGTGAGTTACCTGTGGGACAAAATAATCTCAGCTTAGTCTAGGCGCATGAATCTATGTGGTTACTACCTAATTACAATGTGTAGGATATATACAAAGTATACTGCTCTTAATTACTTGGTGAAAGAGTTGTTCGGCTGCATGAGTAATTTGGTCATAGTATCTCCTATTGTGCCATTCTTCTATCAGATGAAATTTCATAATTCAAATAATTTGATTGTCTTCTCACTGGCTCATAAGCATGTTACAATAAGCATGTTCTCTTCCCTTACTTTATGGTTTGTGCTTTAGCTTTGTCTAGAAGGTTATTTGTTCAAACTGTGCACTGAACCAGGATTCTTCATAGGAAGCGAAACAAGTGGATATGATCTACTGCATTCAAATAAGTCTTACCGTAAGGACACTTTGTCAGATGTGCTTGTAGGACAATATTAGTTCACTCAACAAAACAAACCAAGATGGCACAAGCTGTCATATCAATATGTATTTAGAGATAGATTCTTGTATTATTTTTTCAGCTTCCAAAGAGAATTGCTTTAACATTTTAATATTTAAAATTCTCATATGTGTCAACTGCTTGCAGGTATATTAACTTTGTTCTGTAAGCAGATCAAAGGGTTCTGTTAAATACTTGTAATACAAAGATAGCATGGTAAAAATTCAGAATTAGTCTTCAGTCTGATGCATGTTCCTTTGACAGTAATTGAACATTACCTTGAGTGTGCAAGGCAGTCAACAGTCAGTGCTTCTGTAAGTTCAAAATACTGAATTCAGTTGGGCTTACTCCCAAGCAAAAGTGCCTTGCAGCTGAAGTAGCCCGGACAATAACGTAGATGTAGAATGTTTCTTAAAAAAAATACCCTGCCTTTTTACCACCCTTGATACTCAAGGCAGACAAAGTGCAGAGATTAAAGTTGTGTTTATATATATTGGCCTCGGGGAAGCCTTATGGTGTGCTGATGCATTCTGACAACCTTAGCAAAAGTATTCATTTGGAAGTGCCACTAAGTTCAGGGTAGAGGAGCAATTCCTTAATGGAGCAATTCCAGGCACAGGGAGGTGTGGCCTGGTGACACATGGGGGCGGGGTGGCCGCACTGGGGGCAGAGTGACATCACCAGCGGTGTCATCCTACCGGTTCGCTGGGCGGAGTTTCTTCGCTTGCTGGGAGGGTTTCCGTGGTGATCGGCAGCGTGCTCGCTGCCTCCCGTTGCGTAATGGCGAAAGCTGCAGCGGGCGGGCTTTCGCCATTACACAACGGGAGGCAGCGAGCACGCTGCCGATCACCACGGAAACCCTCCCAGCAAGCGAAGAAACTCCGCCCAGCGAACCGGTAGGATGACACCGCTGGACATCACCCCACCCCAGGTGTGCTGGGAGCCAAGAATGGCTCTGTAGCTGTGGGAGACGTTGTATGAACCTCCCATATGTGGCTTAAGCGACATATATCCATGTGGATACTTCTTGACAGAGCCGTGCATACAGACAGTTCTTACAACACACAGAACAAAGTAAATTCACAAGGTGCATGAAGAGCCCTGGAGATGAGCAAAATAGCTAGACCTATGTGTAGGAGGTATATGTGGGGGCCTGTAATGGCCGGTGGCAGCCTCAAAAATCATCTGGGCGTCTCCTGGCCTCTGGGAGTCCTTGTAGAGCTTTTCCCAGGGGAAATGACCAGGAGAAATTGGGCACAGACCAAGAGCCCCTGCTGTTGCTAATCAGCTAATTATGATCACCTGGGTGAAGCTCAGCACTTAAGCAAGGGTGTGTGTGGAATTGGCTGGCTAATTAACTCAGGGCCATTCAGCTGGCATTTTGGCCAAAAAAAGCCTTTTGGAGCCATTACTTTGCCCTGGACCTGGTGAGTGCTAGCAGGCTGTCTGGATGGTTGCCGGGACATGCCCTCAGATTTTGCTGGAGGCTGTGTTGCCTGCAGTGGGTTGCCCACCTGTAAGTATTTGTGTCTGGAGGCACTGCTGTGGTTCAGAGGTGCTCCTGTGTCTTATGTCTGTTAGTAGCTGTCTGTAATAAAGTTTTGTTTTGGTGTGTAATTTAACCTTGAATTTGATTCACTCCTTCCTCTGACCAAAAGGGCCTTCAGCCCTTGGAAGAAGCCGTGGCTCGGACGCAACAGGCCCCAATAGCCAGTAATAGTGGGAGCCAGCTGTGTTTCCCAGCAAACCTGTTGGAGTGGTGGAGAAGAGAGAGAAAATTCTGAGAGTGTCGGGGGAGCCTCCTGGTCCCGTATGCAGGTAGATGGATTGTTCCCTTGCATTCTGCTGCGAGAGGAGGAAAGAAGTTGAGCTAACCAATGGCCCGACATTCTAGGCCAAGATACATGACCCACTGAATAATTTCAAATTTCTCACTATTCTAAAACTAATTTCCAGTGATAATCTTTAAAGATTTATGGCTCAAGGTATGCATGTCTACTCAGAAGTAATGCCTTACTCCCAGGAAAATGTGTATAGGATGGCAGCCTTTTATTAAAACAAGCCCATTTTTAAAAGTTCCTTTTGCCAATACCCCCCCCCTTTTTAGTGACATTATATAAAAAAGTAAAACCTGGAGGGAAACCCACAAGGAGGGAAAGGTATTAAATACTTTCAGAAAATGTATTTTGTGTTTACCATTTGAAAAAGTGATAAATACAGTACCAGTGATAAATTCTTGCCAGACTTGTTAACCCTCCTATTTTAAGGCGTAATCAAAAGCAGGGTTTTTGTATGAGACAAGGTGTGTGCTATATTGCTCAGTATGTGGCTTTCTACATTTCTTGCAGAGGCATCCTGACAATAGGATCGTGGTAATGAGAAAAAGTCCACTTGTTGCACTCAGGGCAGTAAAGATGGATTTGTAGCTTGGCTTTGTTGTGAAGTTAACACAGGGGGCATTGTGCTCATTCCAACCCACCGTCTGGCTTGAGCCTGCCTTGTTTGAAGCAATGATACATACCTGGTAGTTTGATCCAGGCAGGAGGTTGTATAGAGTGTATTGCCGGGCTGTGGCATAAATCTCACCAGTCGCTGTGTAATTCTTCTTGCTGCCTTTAGGGAGATAGGCAATCAGGTAGAATCGTACTGCTGAATTTGGGGCACACCAGTGGATCTCTGCAGATGTATCCCTAATTTCAGAGACTTCACGGAGTCTTGGTGGATCTGGGATGGTGAATTCGTCAGATATTCCAGGACACAGGCAAGGAGATACGGCTTGCAGTTCAAAGCACGGCTTTTGGAGATGCCTGCATGGATCGTAGTCACAAAGGCCAACCATGGATTCCTCCTGCCCTTTCTCGTACTCATAGTCACTTATATCATATATTGACGTGCTCATGGATGCAACATTCAGAGGAGAGATTGCCTCTGTGGGCGGTTGCCATGGTGGTCTGGTCTGATCAAGACTTGCCATACTATTTGGGATAAACAAGCCATTGGGAACTGGGGAAGTATCTGTTTCCACTGCTTCAGTTATAAGGCTGAGCTGAGCAGAATAGTGCAGTGTTCCTTCCGGGTGGACAACAGGATTAGCTGTTGTGGTGTTGTGCTTCTGTTTAGCCATTTCAATTGTGTTCACGAAAGTTTGCTTAGCAGAGAATCTGAAGAGCTGAGAAGCTGTTGAGGAGGCTGCTGTGGTAGAGGGATTGTCCCTAGATCCATAAAGTCCTTCCTCTTTGTATGCAACAATGTCTGCCTGGGTTGAATCCTGCTCTGTTGTGTCTTCCCAAGTCAAGTGCATGCTCTGTGGTGCAAAAAACCTGCTGTCCCCTTCCTGAGGGAGCACACTGGTGTCTGGCAGGGTGTCCATGGTGAGTCTGGAAGATGTACCATATGCTTTGTCTAGAGCAGGTGGAGGGGTTGGGTAGATTGTGCTCTGGGTTTGACACTCATCATAAAGTGTTAACAGTGGCCTAGATCTGGACGAAGAGGCTGCTTGGTCATCTGGCTGTGTGTAGCAAATAGTTTCTGATGCCCTAAGTAAGATATGTGTCAGGGACCAAGTTAGGAAATGGTTAGAAATCACATGGAACTCTTCATTTAACAACCTTATGTTCAGGTTAGGCATTTTACTCTGCCCTTGTGCTGTGAAGTCTCCCAAAGCAGCTTACGTAAAATAAATGGCAAAATTATTAAAACAATAAAATGTGTGGTTGGGTTTGGGGACCTGTTTTGGGGTGTGTGTGTGTGTTTGCCTTGATGGCGATGGTTTTCCCTATGCCTTCTCTGGTCCACATGGCACTTGGTGGTTCTATGAAAGGGGGGCAGCAGCTGAATCCCATGTGCACGGGGGGGCAATGGTGTGACTTCCCTGGGCTGTGTTTGTCAGTCGTGTGTGGAGCTAAATAGTTCTGTAACTCACTGCACAATCCTAAGTGTTGGCTCTACTGGTGCAGGAACTGTTGCCATGGCCTAGGCCAGCGGTCTCCAGACTGGAGACCGCCGTACTGCTGAAAATAGTCCCTGGTACGAACAGTGCCTGCCGTTTCGCCCAGGGCGATTGCGAAGGCCCCAACTACAGCCCCCAGGGGTCTTTGCAGTGAGCTGCTTCTGGGCCCAGCCACCCTAGCACGCCTCGTGCACGGCGTTCCGCGCAAGCGCAGCTTGCCACAAGGACCCCTGGGGGCGGTAGTTGTGGCCTTTGCGATTCCCCCAAGCAGAATGGCAGATGCCGTTCCCTCGGGGGAAGAATCCAGGGGGATCGAATCCAGCCCACTGGTCAGAGTTTGGAGCCCTCTGGCCTAGACTGTCACAAATGTGCCTTAAAGCATGTTTGCGATGACTCTGGAATAATTAGTACCAGCAGGAAGGGCTATGCTGGCCCACCAGCGCTGAATCTGAGCCCCTGGCCTTCGATGGAGGTAAGAAAAGTAACAAGGGGTGCAGGGGCTTAGGGAAGGTGGGCCAGAGGTGGGAAGCAGGAGGCCTCCAATGTATCATATCCTCTTTGCTGGGGCCTGAACACCCTACATGTGGCTGTTTGGACTTGCACCAGCAAAGGGGAAAAATATCCCCTTACCCCTGGGAGACTTCCACCCTGCTCCTGACCTGTGGTGGAAACAGTGTGGTCTAGTTGTGCCAGGACAAGTTAGGATTACGCTCTCAGCTTGCATGGTGGGCTGTGTCTTTTAGGATCCTAATCCAAGCATAAGGGTTCAACATAGCCCTGCACATCAGTGCCAAAATCCCTATTCTATGAAAAAAGGCATTCAAGCAGCATTGAAATACTGTACCTTCTGACCACATATCAAGCAATCCTGGCTCTTTACCTCTGTACCGAACAAGGAACCAGGGACTACCAATAAGGAACTGTAGGAACCAACTGTAGCCATGTAAGTCTACTTACCGTTGTAGAACTATTCTTTTTGGCTTGGAAAGGAGCCAGGACAAGGCACAATGGCACACCAAGGGATTCCCATAGAGATTGATAACAAGGTTGCTTGGTGAGCTGAGATTCCATGGATTGAGGGAACTCAAGTTACAGCTGCAGTCGAAAAACAAGTCCATTTAACACATGGGTTGTGATTTCAAATGGTTATTGTCTCCATTAGGTAACCTACGGTTTGCTTCCCACCCCACAGGAGAGGATGCTCTATTGTACATACTAAACGTACGTACTTTTGTACGTATTGTAAGTACTAAAACGTCTGTGGTCACAGTTGTCATGAAAAGAGGAACTCGTTTTTGGGATTCCAAGCCACATTAAAAAAAAAAAAACACTGAATGGTTTCCCAATGTTTCACCCCAACTTTGTGAGGCTTTTCCAAGGGAGTGATCTAACTACCCTATACCCAAATAACTCATAACCTACTAACCCATTGTACTGCCTCCCAAGCTCAAGACTACTGCAAATACCCATCCAAAAGCTTAAAAAGCCCTAGGCAAAGTGCCTCCAGCAATCCTAACCTGCAGTTAGGCTGGCATAGTTAAACCAGCAAAATTTGCCTGGCACAAGGGACACCGTAAAGTATGTTTGGACCACTCTCGGAGTCATAGAGGCCAGACACAGATGTGCGCCATCCTCCCTGACTCCGAGAGTGGTCCCAACACGTTTTACGGTGGTCTTTGTGCTGGCCAAACTGTGCTGGCCTAATTCCAGGTTAGGATTGCGCTCTTAGTCAATCTAAATTGCTGGAGGGGTTTTGGGGTAAACACTAGGAAACCATTTTTGAATGTGGCCTGAGATTCCAAAAATGTCTCTTCATGAATACCATATGATTTGGAAGCTATTCTAACACGTTTGACAGGACCACAGATGGAGTAAGCCTAGGCTGGCTTTGTGTGAGTACTAAATCAGCATTACTGACTCTTGGTTGTATCTTTTCATTTGGGATTCAGAAGTCAGACCAACCCTTTCCTAGAGATAACACTACACTTTTAAGTCTTCAACTCTGCCAATATCATGGGTCTGTGAAAAGTGATCCGATCCACCATTTGAGTAAATTCCTTGGGTGTCATCAGGATAACTTAGATGATAAAATCAGTGCTATGATCAAAATTGAATTCTTACAACCTTCATTTATGCTAGCAGGGGGATTGGGGATTGGGGGAACCCTTTACTGTAGACATAGCTCTAATAGCAAACAGATACAGGAAAACTTACTTTTGGAATATGAGAGAAGTCAGATGAGGTGTGTGGCTGAATGACTTGGTTTTTACCAGGCTTAGTTTATGGGAGTCCTGGCAGTGCAGCTCTCTCAGCTTGGGCACCTGCAGGAAGACGGCTGCGTCAAGGCTTCTCAGCTGGCTCATTTTGGTGAGATAAAGGGAGGCAAGACTGGTCAGGTCTTTGATCCAGTCCTGATGAACTGGGGAAGAGGAGAGAAAAAAATCAAACAAAAGAGCCTCTGCTTGAGGTAGGACTGCTCCCATGATGTCATAATGTAACCTTTGATGACTCATAACAACAGTCAAGCATTTCTGCTGACTCGTGCTGGGGCAGCTGGGAAATCTTTAGTGAGGGAGAAGAAAGGTACCAACTTCCTGGTTCCTTTATTCAGTATTTTCTATCTAATTTTTAATCAGTCTTCAAGCCTATACAGTATTATTATTTACATTTATATCCTGCCTTTCTTTTACAACAGGACTCAAGGCAATCACCCACCCAGGTGCTAACCAGACCTGTGCCTGCTTAGCTTCTGCAAGGTGACTATGGCTGCAATCACACACTTACTGGGAGAGTAATCCAATATACCTTTTCCTAAGAGTAAGCCCTGTTGAATACAATGGAACTGACTTTTGAGTAGACCAGCCTAGGATTGTACTGTGTATCAGGGGCGTAGCTAAAGAAGTGCAGAGGGTGCAATTGCACCAGGCAAGAGGCTTTAGGGGGGCAACAAGCTGAGCTTGACACTAGTGGCCAAAAGGGTGAAACCTTGGTCTGTATGAATAATACCATCTTGTTATATATATACCATTGGAAAGGTAATTTAATGCAGAATGCAATGAAACAAACCAGAGTATAATATCTTTATCAACGTTATGGCCAAAACCCCAGAAAACAAAAGTACAACTGGCATGTAAAAATTGGGGGCAGCAGGAGGGGGCACACTGCTGGAGACAGGATGGGGGTTTCTGCTATCTTTCAATTTTTTAAAAAGCCCAGGTGTGCTGTTGCTTCCAGAAGTGACATCACTTCCTGTTGTGAAGTCACTTCTGGGCCATCGTTTTGCCCTTGGCACTGGGCTACACTTTCATTAGCTACGCCACTGCTGGGTATCATATGCCTTCAAAGACCACATTCTGGGACTTCACATATAATAATACATATTCAGAAATAAAACTGAATTAAAAAAAACCTGAAGTTGACTAACTCTACATCTCATACAAACCTCTGAACGATTTCAAATCGTGTGTCCTTACCATCCTGCAGTGATGTTCCTGAGGGGGGGAGGAACTCTTAAGTTATGCAGGAGCCTGAGCTCCTGTGTAAAGTGGCTGCTCCCCCTCGTCTTCAGAACCATTCGTGGCTCAGAGGCTTTGCTGTACTGTACTCATCTTGGAATGATGTGACAAAAGATATAAGGAGAGATCCTTTCCCTTGTCATACCATATATTCTCCTTATGGACCATTCACCAAAGCTCCTGTCTTTACTTTGAAGATTCGTCTTTAAAATCTGAACCTTAATTGAAATTCAGACTTTGTGTTGTAAATGTGAACTGACATTTATGGCTAGTGCTAAACTTTTCTCCTGAAGTCCGTCTTTCTACTGGTAAAACACCAGAAGTCCATCCCCACAGCCATAGGGAGCCACTGCTCATGCCCCTAGTTGGATAGTGTTTGAGACTTTTCACAAATATATTAATACTTACTACTCTCCAGGAAGGTTGCACTCAGATCAAGCACACGGATCGCATTCCCAGATTTCTCTGTAGAGTCCCCATGCACTATGTCCATTGCAAAAGCAGATTCCCAAATCCCCTGATTGCCATCCTTTCCCAGCCAAGTGGAAGACAGATTCAGGAACTGCAGCTGGGGATAGCAAGAGAAAGCCCTCGGCTGGATTTGTGTGACGGGGTTTCCAGCTAGAGAGAGCCACCTGAGGTTTTCCAAAGAGGACACATTGCAAGCAGGCACAAATGACAATAAATTGAAGCTCAGATCCAGGAACTGGAGACTGCTCAAGCTTCCGGGCCCCCATGTGACTTGTTGAATATTGTTTTGTCTCAGAGAGAGGACTTGCAATTTGGACAGATAAACCACATCCTGGCTATTTAATTCTGGTAAGAGGTTGCCACTTAGATCCAGGCTCTCTAGGAGAGGAGGCAGGCATTCCGGAAAGGAAGTCAGAGTTCTGTTTTTCAGGCACAGGCTGGTCCACACCTGGGTCCTCTGCTCCTCACAGGACAGGCTGTGAAGGTCGACATTCTCCTCCCATATGTCTTGCTTAACCAACTGGAAAAGAGTTGCGGCAGGATTTGTCTTCTCCTGGGGCCTAGCTGGCACTTCCTGAACAAGCACAAATATGCAGGCAAGGAGGAAGGACATGGTGGTTCTGTTGGGGATCAAGGAAAGACTGACTGAGTGCTGCCAAATATTGAGTGAGCACAAAGAACCCTCCATTTTTCAAAGCACTTCCATTCAAATGTCCAGCTCAGAGGAAACCCAGGCATAGCCAGAGGCTCATTTCTAGGTGACCAGAGACAAACCACTTTTTCAGCCTCTCAGTTACTGGCTGAAGGGTCCTGGCATCCAAGGACTGCTGTGAAGAAAAGAAAATTGCACTTTCTATACAGCACCATTTTCTTGTTGGGTGGCTTTTAAACACTATTGGTTATAAGTGTTTGTTTCCAGTGAGATAGTGCAAGATAGTGTTGCATAGGTCTTACTGGACACAAGGGCTTACGTCTGTTAACACTGTTTTCAAACATCTGGGAATTCTGTTCATTGGACCTCTAGGATATTGTTAGCTATGTAAACTAATTTTTGTTGAACCCAACTCTACTACTACTACTACTACTACTACTACTTATTATTATTATTATTATTATTATTATTATTATTATTAATGGCCAGCCTCCTTGTTACAGCAAAAATGGTGTTGGGATAATATTGCAAATTTCCCTCAGGGCCCAATCCTATCCAACTTTCCAGTGCTGGTGCAGCTGTAATACAGCCCTGAGGAAAGGGAACACATGTTCCCTTACCTGGAGAAGGTCGCTGTGACTGCCCCCTTACTGCAGGATGTAGTGCATGCCTTGTGGGCAAGTCAACACCAGCACTGGAAAGTTGGATAGGATTTGGCCCTCAGTATGTTCTTATAGTATTATTAGCAGCAGCAGAAGCAGCAGATCTCCTTGTTGCAACTAAAATTGGGGTAACATTGAAAATCTCTCTCAATACCTCCTCAGTACCTCCCTCAGCACCACATTGATTGTATGTGTGGGAGGGGCGTGAGAAATAGTCTCTATTTATTGTAGTCCAGCACAGACCAATTAGATCCTTGTCTTTATGTAGTTGCAATAGTACTACTAGTGCTGCAGCTGCTACTAGCAAAAAAGAAAGTGGTGCCTAGTGTATATATCTACACTGATTTCAAAGGGGGAGCCTGGTGGCATCAAGCCATAACTCTTGGCATCAAGGCCTGGAGCAACGGGAGCAACCCTGAAGCCTGATTCTAATGTCACTGTATAGCGACTATGGCAACAGTACTTCTCTTTACCTAAGTTCACCTATGTTTGGGTGGGGATGTTTGAGCTAGAAGTTCAGGTCAGCTGACTCCATTTGTCTTCTCCTCCCACAAAGGTGTAGACAACGCATCAAGAAATGTCTGGTGACTGTGGCTTCCCCCACCACTGTACTGCAATGTGAGAAGAAGCCACAGCTGGAGAACGTCCTCTTCACATGAAAACAAGGAGCTTGTCTAGGTGAGCGACGTAGACAGTGCCAAGTCAACCTGCACGGGCTCATACATCCCAGCCCCCTACCCTGCTCGGCTGAACTGTATCTTCCCTTTATTGAGAAATCAGACATAGAACCTCACCCCACAAGAGCAAACCCATCTCCCTTTCGTTCATTTGTTTCAGCTTCTACTCACCCACAAGGTCTGTGCTGGGTAGATGTTCCCTGTCAGAGCTCCCTGAATTCTCCCTGAATTCTGGCTTTATACATTCTTGTGATTCAGAGCTAAAGCACGAAGGCCAGCCTGCAATCTTGTTCCTGGCCTCCCCCACCGGACCCACTGCTTCTAGGTGGGAGGGAGAGATCTGCTTTCTGTCCCCCTTTCCCCTGTACGACAGCTTGCCCACTCTGGCTCGGGAAGGGGGAGAGCTGCTCTCATCTCTGCATCACCCCCCCCTTTCCCTTAATGGGCACATGTATTTCCCAACCTACCCAGGCACAAATGGGCTGACAGCTCCTCCCTGCATAGCTAGGCCAGACTGGCGGTGGGGAACAATGTGTGCTGCTGGGGGATGGAGGAGAGGAGAAGATTGCTTTCTGCAAAGATTAAAGGGTCATGGTGGAGAATGTTTGGCTGCTGATAAGGAGGCCACGTTCCTCCCCCTTCCTCTGTGAGTGTAAGGTGCAGGTCTGTGTAACACACCGCTATGAACTGAAATGGATGTCTTGGATGTCTACAATTTTGAAGGGTCTGTCTGTCTGTCTAAGCTAGTGCTTAACTAGTGCTTAACTAAAGCTAGTGCTTAACTCAGGGCACAATCCTAACCTAGGATTAGGCCAGCAGTTTGGCCAGCACAAGGGCTACTGTAAAGTGCATTTGAACTGCTCTCAGAGTCAGGGAGGATGGTGCACGTCTGTGTGCTGGCCTCTCTGACTCAGAGAGTGGTCCAAAACATACTTTACGGTGTCCTTGTGCCAGCCAAACTGTGCCAGCCTAACTCCAGGTTAGGCTTGCGCCCTCAGTTCCTGCCCTTCTCCAAATAACTTCCAAGCAGCTTTCTCACCACTCTGCAGGGTTCTAGATAAGCCTGCAGAAAAGATGAACTTGTATCTTTGCAAATGTGCTTTTCAAATCCCACAAGAGCGGGGGGAGCAGAGTGGGGGTGATTTAGCACTGGAAAGCAGGGAAATCCAGTAGTTCTCTTTTTGGCCACAACAAGCAGCTTTTTAGCCACAAGTAGCCCAAAGGCTGCTGGGTTACCATGGAATGCATTTTCCTGTAAGGTGGATTGGCGATGACAAGATGAGGAATAAAAGCAACTTTTCCTTTCTTTCTTCTCTAAAGGATGAGGGCCTTGTTACATGCTTTTGTGTACAGTATGCGTAGTATGCAGCCTCTCAGTTTAAGGCAAATGCATGTAAAACATGAGGACAAGAAAATGAGCCTCCCGGCAGTCCTGTAAAAACCAACCATTGTTCAAGCAACAGTTTCCAATGGGAGCTGAGAAGGTGAAGCTGAGAATTTCTGTGCCTCGCTCATAATGTATCCATTAAGGCTCTGCTTTCCCAAGAGCCTTGAGAATGTACACTGCATTTATCTGTGCGCATGACAGTGAGTATCAGAGGAGCAATGATATACACCAGGCTTCCCAGAGATACAAGAAAGGGGGCTGTTTGGAGCCATCCTGGTTCTGCCTCCGTGCTGTGAACAGATAATCTTGTACTTTCAACTGAAATTGTGGAACAGCTTCTTAAAGCCAAGGTGTCCAATTTAGAATTGCTCAATTCTCATGGATATGTATTTGTTGCAAAGGCTGGTTTCTACCTCAGCGATTGTCCTTACCCCAGACAGCAAACTGAAGTCAGACAACATCCATCACAAGGTATTGCAGACTATATCAGTACATTTGGATGCCCAATTAGTCAGTATCAGTCATCATTCCAAACTATTGCTTAGACCATTCATCTGGGTGAAGCTTGCATTGCAATTGTATAAGCCTGTACATTTGACTCAGGACGCAATCCTAACCTGGAGTTAGGCCGGCACAGTTAGGCCAGCAAAGTTCGGCTGGCACAAGGGCCACTGTAAAGCACATTTGGGCCACTCTCAGAGTCAGGGAGGATGGCGCACATCTGTGTGCTGGCCTCTCTGACTCCAAAGATGGTCCAAACATACTTTACGGTGGCCCTTGTGCCTGCCAAACTGTGCCGGCCTAACTCCAGGTTAGGATTGCGCTCTCAGACTAAAGCACAGGTAGGGCTCAGCGCCTGCTGTTTACCTTTTGCCCTCTCAGCCCTGTCATGTCCGCACTTCTGTTAAACAGACCAATTGTGGCTTGCAAGCCACATGTGGCTCTTTGACATTAAATTAAAGGTGTTCTTAAACATTTTTATTTGTTCACAGATTTTGTTCCTGCCCGCCCCCCCCAAGGAGGAAAAGTACAGAAAGCGCCTTGTTTTTATTTAGAGGTCATTTTAATAAATTATAATTATAGATTATAATTACTTTAAAAGTGTACTAAGTAGATGATATAGGGGGTATATGGTCAGGAGGTGTAGCCACAGTCATTACCCATGTCCCCCCCCCCCAGTCCAACCCATTTTTTTTTCACAAATTTCCCAGTTTGTTTGTAGATTTTGAGGGTTTTTCCCCACAAAAATAAGACGTGTAGAAAGCGCTCTGTATTTTTATTTAGTTGTCACCAAAAAATAATAATAACTCCTCTACATATAATGTTCAGCTCTTGGAAATCTGTTGGCTGAGAAAGCCTCCTGGAAGACACTTCCAGTTGCGCCTGGGGCATCAGGTGAGAGCCTCCAGCATGGGTCCAACACCTGCACTGAGTCAAGTCCGTGAGTGCCAAACCCACGGATAAAGAGGCCCCATCTGTATACCAAACCAGTTTCGCAACTATTGTTCCCCACTGTACCACTTTGCATGGTCCACCTATTAGAAGTACCACCAGAAGTAACTGGTGATGTTGTCATCGCCAGCTGGTTCTGGACTGGGAGATCAGATGCAATTCAACGAACACTGGTAAGAGGCTCAGGGTGAACAGGAGGGTTTTTTATAGCATGCAAAAAGCAAGCCTCCTACTGTTGCTTATTGTGCTGCATTGTTGGTCCCACTGCCAGGTGTCAGGGGTCCTGCTCATACTACCAAAAACCACCTCAAGTAACACTAGTTGAGAAATGCTATACTAAACCATACAATTATTAAAATCTCAAATAAAGTAGCATAAAGCTATAACAAGAACTTTTCATCTGTACCCAATGGCTTCTCCCAATTTGATCCAATGGAGTGTTAGGTTTAGCAATATGTAGCAAGGGCAGAGCAGCAAAACCACAGTTTTGTTGAGGGCTTTTTTTTTGGGAGGGGGGCTAGTCACCTGCCTGCATTGTGATTTGGCTACTGATCCCCGCCCCGCCCCACCAGACAGTTTTAAAATGACAAACAAGAGCCACCACCTTCCAATGAAAGGCCACTTTTAAAAAAAAAATTGCACACATGGTGGAGATGATTATTAAGTGCATGCCTGATTAGACTCCAATCCATGATTTTTACTAGTAATTCAGTTTGAGTACTTGATTTGGTGATGCTGTACTGTTGGGGAAGCGCAGTCTCGGGTGCTCTAACTAAGGAATGCCTTGTCACAGAATTGGCAGGTACTTCTTCCTAGAATACTCTGAATACCTTCCTAGAATACACAGATACTCTGGAATACTCAGAAGTAAGCACCACTGAACTCAATGGTACTACTTGCAAGATAAGATTGTACCCTTAAAATTTTTGACCTATTTATGACAAAATTGACCTATTTAACCCATATCTCATAGATATCATCCATTTGACCACACTGGCAAGTTCTCAGGATGCTGAGTCCCAATCTACACATTACACAGTACAGAGAAAGGCGGTCAGCTGTGCCATTTGAGACTGCAGGTGGGGAATCTAGAATGCTTCTCCCTAGTGGAGAGGGGGAAGTTTCACTGCATGTAGTAAATTTGAGCACCCTGCAGATTTACTGTGGATCTCCTCCCAGTTTATGGGTTTTATTATACACTGTATGGTTTGTTTTTTTTGCATGGGGGAAGAATTAAAAAATGTGGCTCCTCCCTGTAGTGTGAAGTGAAATCCCGCATGCTGCCTCCTTTGCTTCCTAGCCCTCTCTCTGATGCTAACCAAAGTTCAACTAGTTCAAAGTTTAACCCATTAAGGGTTAAAGGACCCTTAAGCCCCCTGAAATCAACAGGCCTCTTTGTATGGCTCAGGGCAGCACCCTGGAGAGCTGTAATAGGCACAAGGCCACTTCTCCTATGGTCAGAATCAGTGCCAGCTGCAGCACATTCAGCTTGGAATGTTACAACTGAAGACTGAATTCCTTAACGACGTAGGAAGATAAACAGAACAGGGCCGCCCCAGGACGAGATGGTACCAGGTTTCATGGATGAGTTCCGCACACCCCCTTCTCGTCTCCAGCAAATGCCATTACCCCCTTCCCCCACTCATGAGAACAGAGAGCTGGTGCAGAAGAGACTGAACTCCCTGGTTTCAATCTCACTGCTACTACTAACTCTAACAGCCCAATCTTAGCCTGTGCTGGAACAGGCAGACAAGCTGGCCTGCCCCATATCCAGGGTGGGGACTGCAACTTGGAGTAAGGGGAATTAATTCCCCTTATCCAATGTCATGTGGCAGTCTTCCCAGTGGTGCTACTCAGATTTGCACCAGCAAAATTGCTGGTATAAATCTGAGTGGCCTGGGT
Organism: Lerista edwardsae; assembly: GCA_029204185.1. NCBI lineage: Eukaryota > Metazoa > Chordata > Lepidosauria > Squamata > Scincidae > Lerista > Lerista edwardsae. The sequence goes on along the minus strand of JAJKFI010000058.1, from coordinate 3,123,886 downwards.
AAGGCCAAAGGGGCAAGGGACAGGGCTTGGAGCTGGCCTAGGTAGTCCAGGCTGGTCTCAACCCCTTCCCCAGGCCAGCCCCTCTTCCCTCACCCTGATCCACCTTTCTGCCTTCCCCAGCTCCCACGCCGGCCACCCTCAGCTGGCCTAAACTCACTAGCACAGGTCCAGCAAGCAGTGCGGGAAAGCCAGTGTGCCTCCATCCTCCCTGTACACCGTCCTCCCTGTGTCCTAAAGATGGGCAAATGTGCACCTTTGCAATCCTCCTGGGCTGCCGTAAGGGATTTGTGCATTTAGAGTTCAGGATTGCACACTAAGTGATCTTAGAGAAGATGCTCCCTTTCAGCCTATGAGCCACAGCTGCAATATAAAAATGCTGCTACTTACAGGGTGTGGAGGAGGGTAACAATGGGAGTGACCGAGTGAGCTCCCATTGCTTGTCCCAGCTCCTGCCAACATAGCAGTTTGAAAGCACCTAAATGCAAGTAGATAAATAGGGAACACTTCGGTGGGAAGGTAACGGCATTCCGTGTGCTACGGCATATAGTCATGCTGGCCACATGACCACGGAAGCTTGTCCTCGGACAAAACGCCAGCTCTTTGGCTTAGAAACGGAGATGAGCACTGCCCCCTACAGTCGGTCACGACTAGACCATTCGGAAAAATAATCCAGGCTGAAAAATAATCTCTAAAGTCAATATAGTGACCTATTTAGGCCAGGCTGAATCAGAGTGTTTAGGAAGGAAGTGCAAGTTAAGATGAATCCAGAAAGAAAGCAATAGGCACTTTTCCCACTTTGGCCGATGGGCCAGGTCAGAGTTCTCATGGCTCCACTTGTGGAAGAGGCTGCACAGGCTCTTGTGTTAGCAGACCATCGTCTTTGGATTTAGATGCACGGTTCAGCAGATAATCTGTGGAACTCCTTGGCACAGGAGGTGGTAATGGCATCTGGTCTAGGAGCCTTTACAAGGGAATTGGACAGATGTCTGGAGGAAAAATCCATCGCAGGCTACAGGCCATGATGGTGCAACCTCCTTATTGTAGAAGTAGGCTACCGCAGAATGCCAAGTGCAGGTGAGTGGCAACGAGATATCTAATTATCTTATGTGCTCCCTGAGGTGGGTCACTGTGAGCTAAAGGAAGCTGGACTAGATGGACCTTTGGCCTGATCCAGAAGGATTCTTCTTATGTTCTTGTACAGCACTGTTGTGTGAGATACAGAATACCTTTGAATCCAACCTGTTGTTTCCCCCAAATATACGATTCCTTTGTTTCCTGATTTTTCCTTCCTTCTTCTGGAGGCCAGAATGTTCTGGAAATGTGTTCCACTCAGTGACGTTTGGAAGGCATAACTTGTAATCCTGGAACACCCAGGTTCAAATCCCCACTCCGCTCTGTAGCTTATTGGATGATGGGGCAAGCCACTATTTCTTAGTTCAACCTTCCTTGTAGGGTTGTTATGAGGATAAAAGGGAGAGGCCATGCACACCAACCTGAGCTCCTTGGAGGAAGGATGGTAATGTAAAGATGAAACAAAATAAAATACAGTAATTTATTTTTTTTAAAAAATAGGAATCCTGGATGTATTAACTGCCAGAAGCCATTACTATGTAGCAATATATATATTTATTTCAAAACCTTTATAAAACATTTTCAGAACTTCAGATTCCCTTAAAAATTACCATTGCAGCAGATTTATTTCTACCTGTTGACAATTTTGAAATAGCATGATCAACTTCAAAAAGTTTCAAAATGATGTTAGAAGATAAATTATTTAAAAAATATCATCATGTTAAAACTACAATGAAAGACTGTACATTTCCCTGCAGTAAATAGCTAGTTATTCCAGTTGTGTATTTATTTGGAAGAAATGAAAGAATAGCAGATCTGCTTACACTTGCAACTAACCTTGAAGAAACAGATATAACTAGGCTACAAAAACATTAATACATTGACTGATGTACAGGGTGTCCACAAAGTCTCTTTACAATTTCAAAACTTGTATTACAGAAACAAATGAAGAGATACATGTATGGAAAGTATACAATATTAGGAGTATATTTTGAAGTTTATTTTGCATCAATTAATAAACCTCTATATGTGCACCATTGGTTGCACGCAGCACATCAAGGCGATAAATTGATTTCCTGCCATGTTCGCTGTAGCATAGTCTCATCAATGGTGGCAACGGCATCAGTGATCCTTTGCTTCAGGTTCTGTACACAATGTCTTCAACGTAGCCCCACAGAAAGAAATCTAGGGGCGTGATATCATTAACATATCTCATCATTTGCATTTTTTGTGATTTCTGGACATTGTAAAGAGACTTTGTGGACACCCTGTATTTCATCATTGCTGCCTTTTTTCTGCATATGACTCAGGAGACTTTTTAAAAAGTCAAAGTACTAAATGGTTGAACAGCGCAGGGGACATGTTCCCTGAAAATCAAGTGTCATGAAACAGCATGATGAGAAGGTATTGTTGATCCAATAGCAAAGTAATGGGGGCTGGGTGACTCACAATGCAGAGCTCCTGTTAGAATGATGGTCAATCATGTCAGGACAAAGTGATCTGAATCAAATCAGCGCTGAATCAAGAAAGCAGTATTAGAAAGCATGTATGACTTTTATGCCTCTAGTCATTCAATAGCTTCCTCTCCCCATTAGTAATTAGTTAATAAAATAACAGAATACTTTTTATATAATGAAAAAACATAAAGGAAAAGAAAAAAGGAGTAAAAAAAAGGAATAAAATACTATAATCAGTAAAAATACATGTAAAGATACAGGTAGCCTTATACACGGTAGAACAAGGATCATTAACAAGAGTCTCTGTTAATAGCTTAAAAGGGATTCCAAATATCCAAAGATGTATCCATACAAAATTGTCTTCTGTAAGCAAGATTCAAATATAGAAAGAGTTAATAGATCCTTATCCTTTGAAAGATGGTGGGTGGGCACTGGTCTTCAATATAAGTCTTCTAGCAACAGTGAGGGCATAAAAAAGGTAAAGGTTTCCCCACGACCGAATGGTCTAGTCGTGACCGACTGTAGGGGGCGGTGCTCATCTCCGTTTCAAAGCCTGTGAGCCGGCGTTTTTGTCCGATCATGGTGGCCAGCATGATTCTACGCCGTAGCGCACGGAACGCCGTTACCTTCCCACCAAAGTGGTCCCTATTTATCTACTTGCATTTTAGGTGCTTTCGAACTGCTAGGTTGGCAGGAGCTGGGACAAGCAACGGGAGCTCACTCCGTCACGCAGTCTCGAACTCCCAACCTTGCGGTTGAAAGCCCAGCGACAGCGGATTAACTCGCTGCGCCACCACGAGAGTCCATTTTTGTTGTCCTTCAGAAAGCTTCCATTAAGTAAGTAGATAATAGATAAAGGTAAAGGTTTCCCCAAGACCAAATGGTCTAGTCGTGGCCAACTGTAGGGGGCGGTGCTCATCTCCGTTTCTAAGCCGAAGAGTCACGTTTGTCAAGGACAAGCTTCCGTGGTCATGTGGCCGGCGTGACTATACGCTGTAGCACACGGAACACTGTTACCTTCCCACCAAAGTGGTCCCTATTTATCTGCTTGCATTTTTACATGCTTTCGAATTGCTATGTTGGCAGGAGCTGGGACAAGTGATGGGAGCTCACTCCGTCGCATGGTCTCAAACTGCCAACCTTCCGGTCAACAAGCTCAGCGGTTCAACCTGCAGCGCCACCACATCCCTGCATGTAGATAATACATGTCCACAAACAATGATTGTTCTAAAGCCCGATTAATACCACAAATGACCCCCGTCCAAAAAGGGCTGAAAGGACACAAGACCAAAGCATATGCTGAAGTGTTGCATCAGGTTCACCATGACATCAGCAGTTAGATTCTTTAATAAGACCTTTACTATAAAGAGATTTTGGAGTCCAAACAACTCTGAAAAGGATTTTTTTTTTTTGCTAGATCAATTGTAGTTTAAGAGTCATAGGAATTTTAACTATATTTGGTAATACTATTTTCCACCGATTATGTAAAATAGGACATTCCAGTTTTTTGTTCCACGTGTCATGGAGAAATTAAGATCATATTTATTCAGTGACATCAAATCATTATATATCAATATTGTGGGCTTCCTTAATAGATTCAATATGTACTGAAAGTACATTTTGCAAATTTTGCCAATATTGACAATGCAGAGTACATTATTATACCCAAGTCTAAACCTGCCTGTTTAATTTTGGGCTTGGTTGACCTAACCTGCCATTCCTCACACCAAGAATGGAGCCCCATACACCCTTTTGGTCGATTCCCTCTTAGATACCAATGAGGACCCCATCAGAGTAACCACAGCGTTCTAATGCTGCCCGCTCAACCTCCATGCTATTAATTGGAGGAAATCAGGACAAGTATGCCAAAGGGGTCCCTGTCTGGGAAGATCCGGACGTCTGGGAAGAGTCCAACTCCTTCCTTGGGCCATGCTGAGAAGCTGCGGGAACCAGGGTCATCTGGGCCAGTGGGGCGCAATCAGAATCATTTTGGCTTGGAGCAGCCTGATACACATTAATACTAAGGGAATCAGCTGTGTTGGGGGGAAACCATACAGAAGAACCTTCCGCCAGGGACACTGAAGAGCATCCAGACACTCCGCCCCCTTGTCTGCAGTCTTGGACGCAAAGAGATCTACCACTGGAGTTCTGAGGAGTGAGGTCATCTCGTGAAAGACCTCTGGATGTAACTGCCACTCGGCATTGCTCAGATCCTGTCTGCTTAGCCAATCTGCCACAACATTTTTTACCCCTGCTAGGTGTTCTGCTTTTATCAATAGCACATTCTGTTCTGCCCATTGCAGAAGGAGAGTGGCCTCTTTCATAAGAGATTTGGACCTGGTCCCCCCTTGTGAATTGACATGGGCTTTTGCCGATATATTGTCGATCCAGATGAGCACGTGTCCCCTGGAGCAGTGTCTGAAAATAAAGTAGAGCTAGGCCCTGAGCTCCAGCCAATTTATGCTGTGGTGAGACTCCTGTTCTGACCACCTGCCCTGGGCCCAGTGGCTCTCTAGATGGGCCCCCCACCCCAAAAGGCTGGTATCCGTGGTTAGCATCACCCAGGATGGGAAGTCCAGGCTGATCCCCTCTGACAGATGCCCTGGAGTCACCCGTCGCCTGCTCTTGTGCTGCCTTGGTGCCACAAAATGGTGCCTGTTCATTGAGGGAGCTCCGAGCCTCCTGTGGCTGCTGTTGAGTTGACGAGGCGGAGATCGGGCTCCGCTGTTAACCGGTGCGCTCACCCTGTGCTGGGGTGCGTGAACCGCGGCTGTCGTCGATCTCCTGCTTGCGGCAATTCCGGGCTGGTGAGATCCACCACTTTGTTTGCCCTCTTTTCGCGCGGCTAAGCAGAGCCTCCCGCTCACTGTTATCTTGGGCTGGTGAGGCCTGCACCGCTGCTCCTCTGTCCTCCAACGCCACGCCACTCACACACTGACTGGGTAGGGGGCTGGGAAACAAGGAACGGATGGGGAGCAGAGGGGAAAGAAGGTTATAAAATAGAAGAAAATGTGAAGAAGAGGAAAAGGCCTTTGAGGTAAAGAGAATCAGATCTGTCTCTTCTCTGCTGCAATGAAATCCGACTTGCTCTGTCAAGAGGCAGAGCCGGACTGGGTTCGGGAGCCCTCCCACAGGAAGCGACCTCAACGAAGTCTGGCCCTGCCTCTTGAGAAGGAGGGGGCATCCCATGTGGTACCAAATGCCCCACTTTCCGATACCAGAGAATGACACATTATTCACAGCATGGCACATACAGGCAGGTGTGCATGCACATGGACTTATGCCATTTGTTGCCCATGATGCAGTAGGCACTGCTCAGTAGGTGCCTTGCCACCTCATGCACCCATATTTAAGGCGGAGGAGAAGGCCAGTGGCTGCTGCATAGCCACACCAGCAGATTAGTTGGAAAAGTGGGTGGTTGATGTGGAAGTAGGCTTGGGGCATCACTCACCAATCCACCACACAAGGCAACTGCGTCACCAGGTCTCAAAAGTGGGCCAGCCCCAGTTAAAAATATAAAGGGGCCCATACGAGTGGAGGCCTCCCTTCAACCATATGCCCCAATAGGCAAACATGGCTACGCTGGCAATGCTTCTCTATGACTGGGAGGACTGCCAATCAGGAAAGGGGCGAGAGGCACACAAGAATGGGATGGGGAGAATGCAATGGGCAGCTGAAGTGTGCTATAAGTGTTTATATGGATATGGTACAATCTTAATTAGTCTTCACAGCCTGACTGGGTCACAGGTGAGTAAAGATTACAGAGAAATAAAAATGTGTGCCCCCCACATACACTGTAGATAGAGGGTCTTTTGGTAACAAAAATATGAGCTTTGTATGTACATTAGATAACCCCTGAGATAAACTATATAATTATACAGTATATTTAAATCAGTGAGTTGCATCAGAATGGCCTATACTGCCCCAGCTCAGGAATCCAGGAGGACGTTCTGTGCTGTAGTTTATAAAATCCAGCCACAGCACCACCTCACTCTCGTCCTCCAGTTAATTTATGGAACAAGTCTTCATCCAGCGTTTCATTCTGGTCCTTGGAACGGGTGGACAGAAAAATGTAGCCGCCGATATATTCATGGACTACCTTGCAGTCCGCACTCAGGCAAGCGAAAGCAATGGACACGTTCTGATCAAACTCAATGGCCACCTAAAGGGGAAAATATAAAATGCAAAAGCAACATTGCTATTATGGTGGTTTCCCTGACTGCCCTGTACTCATATAATAGGTTTGCAAAGAGGAGAAGCAACAGGCTCTAAGTCTGAGGGCCAAGTTACATGCTACATGATGAGCAGACTCCAGACAGTTCAACACTTGTTTCCCTGAACAGCAGCCTTAAAGGCTGCTATCCAGAATAGTGAACTAAGGAGCATGAGGTTGCTTAACTATTTCCCTTTGTGTCACTGATCTGCTCAAAACTTCTTTCCCCTCATAAGTACATAAGAAGAGCTCTGCTGGATCAGGCCAAGGGCCCATCTAGTCCAGCTTCCTGTATCTCACAGGGGCCCACCAGATGCCTCAGGGAACACACAGGACCACAAGACACCTGCTTTCTGTTATCAGTCCCTTGCACCTCCAGGTAGGTTACATTCCTGGGAAAAAAAGATACAAGGCCCAGGAGCCCAAATGAAGCTTTTGAGAGAAGAAATGGAAGGAAAAAGGCACAGCCATCTTCCCCTGCCCTTTATCCAATCAAAATGGCAGCCTCCCATAGTTGCTTTTCATGTTTTAAAACAGAACACATTGTTGTGGGCATTTTAATAGTCATCTAAGGATGTAGACCACCATGAGAATGTTTTTTTCCAAGGCAGTATTAGACACTGCCAAGTATTAAACAATGAAAAAAACGAGAACAGCAGGAGACTGCCCATGTGTCTCCCGCATGGCAGCTATTTTGGCTATGACTGGTAACCATAACCAATTTCCCAGGAGCTCCGTCTTCTACATAGCCATTTGGATTGGCAGTACTTAGATTGGCTGATAACACTTCTTAAATGGAGATATGTGGGTACAAAGAACAGGAGGACATTTGTGTTTGTGGCACCGATACTCTAGAATCCCCCCCCCCTTAGGGAAGCCTACATGACCTCATCATACGTCTTGCAGCACCAGGTGAAGACCTGGCTCTTTAAAAAGGCCTTTGGGGAATTAACGATTGATTCCATTGTTGTACATTTAATATTATGCCATATCTTTCTTCTCTTAGCCACTTTGCGTCTCCTAAATTGTTGAAGAAAAACGGGATAGAAATGCGATGTTACCTGCCGTATTTCCCAGTTCACATTCCACTGCTTCATATTTGAGAACCTCCAAGTTGTAATTGGGTCCCCAGTGGCTGTGTCTATCCTTATCAGCCGGTTATAAGAAATTCCCAGGAGATCATCTTTCTTGCTTCCCCTAAATCTAAAGGGGGCAGGGGTGGGAGGACAGAGAGAAGAAACCCAGTTCCAAAACATATTCCTCTAAAAGCAGATTGGTAATAGTTGCAAGGAAGTATGACAATGTAAAGAGAATTCATCCTTTCTCCCACGTATTCTCCAAGCCTGAGAAAAGAGTTATAGCCCTTTTCAGACCGTCAATGAATATACGAGCGTAGGGAAATCAGGACTGTGCCCCTCTCCCAACATCCTGGATAGCTTTGTGAATATTGGGAGTGGGGCTAGCAGGCGAGATCCCAGTGCTCTCCCCTTCACACAGTCACTGAGGGCACAATCCTAACCTGGATTTAGGCTGGCACAGTTAGGTCAGCCAAGTTTGGCTGGCACCAGGGCCACCATAAAGTACATTTGGACCATTCTTGGAGTCAGGGAGGATGGCGCATGTCTGTGTGCTGGCCTCTCTGACGCTGAGAGTGGTCCAAACATACTTTATGGTGTCCCTTGCACTGGCCAAACTTTGCTGGCCTAACTGTGCCAGCCTAACTCCAGGTTAAAGTTGCGCCCTGAATGTCCGAATAGGGCTGATAACACATTCCAATTGGGACAGATTCCCACATAAATTCTCCACAGACCACACAGCATTGCTCACCAACACATGTAAGCAGAAGCAGTTGCTCTGAGGAATGAAGCAAGTGTGCCACCTTGGGCAGGGCTGCTGAGGGAGGACCAAAAAAAGAAGAAGACACGTTTTCCCATCCTAGCTTACAGGCCACAAAATACAGACAAGCTTCTATCCCTCGGTTGCCCAGCCAGGAAGCCACAGAGGAAGGTATTTACGAGGGCACATCAGCAAGAAAAGTTTGTTTTGTATCAGAGCAGTCCTAGCTTCCATTTCAGGATGGCTGCTGGGCAGGGGTAGGAAAAGAACCATCCAGACTGCTGTAACCTTGGAATGAGACATGTGGTTGGCATGGATACAGCCCTTATTTGCTTCACAGCTATAAGCTGAAGGGCAAACTACGGAATGGGGTGGTAATATGTGAAGTTTTTCCTCACAGAAGCATTTAGGACTCTCTTTGCTTGATGGAATTGTGCTGTCCCCTACTGGCCTAGTCTGGAAACACCAAATTATGTTTTGAAAGGATGTGGAAAACAGCACTGCTAACAACCATTGTGGATTACTGGTTATGCCCCTTTGTTCAGTGGCTGGTTAGTCAGCATTCACTACACGTTTAAAAAATATGAATCATTTTATCATTTATTCCAGGATCTTTATAGTGCTTGGCCAGGACCCCAGAAAATAGTCATAGGTTCACTCGTTGCTGACCAGTTGGGTTAAATAGTACCTGCACATTTTCCTTAAATCACTGTAAATAAAATAACTGTAAATAACGTAACTCAGTTCTTGTTTTTAAACAAAAGCTCAGGGAAGTTCAGGGAAGGAGCCTAGAATCTCTGAGGGCACCAGGCCAACCATGCCATCCCATGCCTATGGCCTTGTAGCAGCATTCCAGTCTGGAACTCTAGCAACTAGCACCAGGGGCTATGTAGGTAAAACCATGGTAATGTAGGTAACAATACAATGGTAACAATACAATGGATTTTCTTCAGAAAGTACAGTACAGTCCTCAATACCTGAGAAAATAAAAAGGGTATGAAAAATTCATAAACAAAAAGCTTATTTCTCCAGGCCAACGGTATGGGTTGAAGAAAGTAAGGCAGCAATCTTATGCACACTTTCCTGGGAGAAAGGCCCACTGAACACAATGGGACTTACTTCTGAGTAGACATGCCTAGGATTCCCCTGTAAATGCCATGCTTCTCTGACTTTTAGTACATACACAAGTATGATCTCCAGAGATATACTTCCTGTATTCTGCTTGGAAGGTCACCCTTGTCACGTCATTTTTTACTTCAGTTACATCCTCCAGTCCTGAAGGAGCTTTAGGGAATACTCTGCATTTGAGATGGATGTTCCAGAATAAAACAACACTGACAACTAATTTGGGTTTGGTACCACTAATTTGGGTACCACTAATTTGGTACCACTAATTTGGGTTTGGTACCACTTCCAACACAAAGGATACTTGGAGGCATGATCATCCTGTTTGCTAGAATACAAACATTAAGACTGTAATGAATTGCCTCAAAAATAGAGAGATGCTAGGAAGATACTAGACGAGAGATGCTAGGAAGAAACATTGATGTACATAATTCTAGAAGATGCAGAGAAAACCCTCTGCATTCTGAGAACATTTCAGAATCTGAGCTTCGAGAAAATAGGCTGCACATTTGGCTAAAAAGCATCTCAACCAATCTTTGACCATGATGAAAAGGCTCCAAGAATTGCTTGCCATTAAAAGATGAGGCCACCAGGGCATATTTACCTTACAATGTAGTATGATAAGCCAAACTCAGGAAGGGACTGCCATGCCTGGATAAATCGCAATTTGGCTTCCATAAGAGACATGTGGGTGATGTTCTGATGGGCTTCCAGAATGCGAGCCGCCAGCTAAGAAACACAGCAGGAAAGCAGTTTGTGACCCATGGACGCACAAGATGAAAGAACAGTATTAGGAGTACAATTACATCTGTCTATCTGAAGGAAGCGATGTGGCAGGCTGATGCTGGCCTCTGTCAGCATGCAGAGCAGGGCAATCCGAGGGTAGCTGTTTCATTAGGGCCTCTCTTGTTTTTCAAGAAAGTGCCACATCTGGGTGAAGTTGATCTCTCATGGCCACAAAGATAGTCCTGCGCCATCAGCTGTGTAGCAGCAACAAAAACAGGCGAGTCTGATTACATGCTGGGTTTGCTGCCACCATCCTTTTCCAGTTTAGGACATGCTATTCCAGTTCTGCATGGAAACACTTTATCAAAAAGGACTGGGATTTTGTGCCTGTATTTTGACTGTGACCAGTCACAAGAGGTCATGGAGAATTTTCCACTTGTGATGTTACATCAGCGCTCCAACAGTTTTGGATTTTGGAGCCTTTCAATTTTCGGATTAGGTACACTCAACCTGTATTTTAGAATTACGTTTTTTTCTTTCAAGTACAGACATTAACACAATGCAAGAATAAATATAATAGGAGTGTTTGAAATTTAAAGTTGAATCCTCACAGTCTACTTTGTGGCAGGAGCAATGATTGCACTCTGATAGTAAACATTACACCAGCAGCAGAAATAAATCTTTTTGTTTTTTAACAGCAGAAGCTGAAGCAGTCCCACTCAACAGTTAATGGAGTCCACAGTGCATATATTCAATTGACATCTCCAAGATTCTACAGACCTTGGCTGTGAACCTGGGGCCCCATAAAAATGTTTCCAATTGGAAGCTCAATCCTAGTCTGGAGTTAGGCCAGCAGAATTTGGCCGGCACAAAGGACACCGTAAAGTATGCCTGGACCACTCTTGGAGTCAGAGAACCCAGCACACAGACGTGCTCCATCCTCCCCAACTCCGAGAGTGGTCCGAACGTGCTTTAGGGTGTCCCTTATGCCTGCCAAGCTTTGCTGGCCTAAGTGATGGCCTAACTCCAGGTTAGGATTGCACCCTGGGACTCGCAAATCCTAAGGCTAGCCCTGCTTATTAGTACTTTTACTAATAAGTACTTATTAGTATTTGCCCTCTGCTCTTCGGCACGCCATTCCCACTTTTCATAGGTGAAACTGTAAGCACAGAATGGTTTGCACAGGGTCACCAGAATGGGAACATGAAAGGGGTAGAATCTGTACTCAAGTCTCAGCAAACCAACACACTACCTGGCTATACTGACTCTGAAGATATTACCTGCAGAGCTCTTAGATCAGGGTCCTACTGAAGAACTGAACCTTGAACGTCATCTTAAAAACCAGAACACATGCACAGCATCTTTCATTTTTGGTTAAGACTGTTTGGGGTCGGCATGATGAGGATCATCCAGAAATCTGCCCGGCTGCTCTTCCCTTTGCCCATCCCTGCTCCTTACCTGTTTGGACTTGTATTTCTTTGCATATCGTGGTGAAACAAAGCACTCTGGTTTCATGTCCATGCTTTCTAGATCAGAAACTTCTTGAGGTGCATTTGTTCTGCTTTTCATTTTCAAGAATGAGAGGATGTTGTGGACCTCAGCATGGTAAGAACTGTCGGCCATTGACTTTCCTTTCGAAGCCAAGACGCAAGCAGCCATCCACCTGGCATACTGAGTTTCCTGCAAGAACAGTTGGTCAAACACCATGAAAAAAGAACCCCTGCAAATTATTCCTGCACTGTATTATTTCATGACAGCGATAATGCAAACTGATATGCTACATTTCTTTTGATGAGCTTTGGCCCTAGCTCCCATCCTGAAAGGACCAGAGAGTGTTCAAGCATCCCCAGTTTGCTGTTGGCGGATGGTATCCACCTTTGTGTCATCCTCAACCACTGTAGGAATCCTAAACTTGCACACTGCTGGAGCAGTTACAGACTACCATAGATCAGTGGCCTCCAAACTTACCTACACTGCAACATCTTCTGTGCTGCAGACGCAGAATTTGGTACCCAGAAGGAAGTAGTGATGACATCACTGCCAATTACTCCTGGGTTCCGAGCACCTGATGTGATGCTGAAAGTATCAGCAAGAGGATTGGGGAGGGTGGGCTTTTCATGCAGGTGGGTGGGCTTTTCATGCAGCAAAAACCTCTCACACAGAGCTCTGCCCACCAAATCTCTTACCCCTGTTTCCAGTATTGTGTCGGGTGCTAGCTGTCGGGCAGCAAGCATCACATGGCATCCCTGTGTGTTCTCCACGCTGCCCCATGGAGCTGCGCCGCATGGAGCTATTTGGTGTAGATGATTGTGAAGACCTTCCAGCTGCTAGGGCCGGTGATATTCTTGGATGTCCTGACTGACCTTTGGCATGGGGAAATGGCCAGGGCTATCAACACTACTGCTTCTGAGCATCCACTGCCCAACTGCAGACCTCAGCTGGCACCTGGTTTTCTGGAGAGTTGCTAGCAATGACACAGGTAGGCAGATGTCATAAGAACATAAGAACCGCCCTGCTGGATCAGGCCAAGGCCCATCTAGTCCAGCTTCCTGTATCTCACAGCGGTCCCACCAGGTGCCCCAGGGAGGCATGTCTTAAGAGTTGGTGGAAGAAAACTTATGAGCGCAATCCTAACCTGGGTTAGGCCGGCACAGTTAGGCCAGCAGTTTGGCCAGCGGAAGGGACACCATAATGTATGCTTGGAGCATTCTTGGAGTCAGAGAGGCCAGCACACAGACGTGTGCCATCCTCCTTGACTCTGAGAGTGGTCCAAACGTGCTTTGCGGTAGTCTTCCTGCTGGCCAAACTTCGCTGGTTTAACTGTGCTGGCCTAACTCCAGGTCAGGATTGCACCCTTAAACTGAATCTGATCAAGCAGTTGGCTAAAGACAATTTTAGGGCCTGCTCTACGGTGAAGGCATATTTTTCAGCCACCATTGTTTCTGCAGAGAGTCACCCGCCAGAGCTGTTCTCTTGTGTTAATCTCACCGTGGTGAGATCTCATGGTGTTAAATCTCATCAGTGCTCTGCTGTGACTGTTGCGCTAGGCACTGTGCAGATAAAATTGCCAGCATGTGCCACACCTTGGAAGTCTCCTTAGACATACCCTCTGCAACTGTTTGTTTCACTCACTGATGGTTGACTTCCAGCTACAATTCAAGGTGCTAGTGACAACCTATAAAGCCCTATACAACACAGGGCCAGCGTACCTGAAGGAACACCTCTCCTTATATGAAATGACCCATCTTGTAAGATCAGCAGGAGAGGCCATCCTGCAAGTGCCATCATTATCAAAAGGCTTGGTTGGCAGTAATGTGGGGGTCTTCTCTTTGGTGACTCCCCACAGGTGGAACTCCCTTCCTTCTAAATTAGGTGGGCTCCCCATCTGCCAAGTGTTTTGGAAGTATTTGAAAAATCCTTTTTCCTTTTGTTTTTTGAGATCTGCGCTGACTTTTTGGATGGATTTTTGTTTTATTAGTTCTCTGGCTAGACTGCAATTGTTATATTTTCTTTCTCTGCTTTTAATGTATTTCAATGTATTATTTATCATTCATTCATCATCATTCATCACAATGAGCCACCTTGAATGCCTCTATTTGGAGGGGGAAACGGTGTAATATTTTTAAAGAGATACATAAAACTAGAAAGAGACCATTTAAACATTGAGGAGAAAGTGGAGTTCAAAGACACTTGCACATTGGCAGAAGTCCCACCCAGACTTGATGCCTCACTCCCCCTGATTTTTACAAAGCACCTTTGTGTTGTCAGGGTTAGGCTCCAAGGGCTGAAAAAAATAAATTACACTTTGTATGGGGTAGTTCCACTTCCAATTGCAGTCAAGTTGACCAACTGTGAGTCAATGGGCCCATCCCTCTTTTTTTAAATGGGCTTTTTCATTTCCTACATTCTTCCCTAATGAGTCTTGATCCTCCTTTTTTCACCTGCCCATCTTTCAAAACCACAAGAAAGGCAAACTGAGCTCCTTGTGTTCAACCACTATAAAGCTCTGAATATTTTCCTCTTCACTTAAGAGGCTCATATAAGAGCCGGTCTGAATATCCTTGAGTTAGGTTAATGCAAAATCTTTCAAAACAATAAGTACTAGAAGTTATTTCTGAGAGGCTTGTTAATTCTAGACCTTCTCCATGAGATAGTGCCATCATTCCATCCACATGGTGTGGCAACTTGCCCATGTATATAGGCATTCACACAAATATCCCCACTACATAGGCTGACCTGTGTTAAGACAGCATGCATGTCAAAGATAATCAAACTAATTCAACATCCTCTCTGGTTGATTGTATTACTACTTCATTCATTTTACCACTCATTTCTGTGCACACACCATATGTGACAGGCAATGTGGTACCATATGCTTTACAATATCAGCCATGTGCTAGTTCCTTAGATTTCCTCTGCATCCCCTAATGCGCACAAAAACAGTGAGCCCGCCTAGGAAATCAGATAATTATTTTGCTACTCACATTATCACACCTCAAGTGTACTTCATTCATTCCATCAGCCACAGGGATGAGTAACTTAATTCCGTATTTTTTCCCTGACACACTCACATCTGGGACAATTTCACAACCTGGACAGGGATAGACACATGAGAAGTTAAAAGCAAAGTTATGCTTTATTTATGTATTCTTGGCCAAAATTAAGATAGAAATGTTTTTCAAGGATATGCTGAAACGAGGATAGCAGAATTCAAAAAGGAAAAGGGGAACCCAGGAGAATGTTCTCATATAAAGAACTTTAAATAAGAAGATAAGAACAAGAGATGGGCATATAGAACAAGAGCATAAGATTGAATTCTTAAACACTGGAATTGAAATTAAGTTGCTTTACATGGCATAAATATAAATGTCCATATGGCGTGGCAACAGGATGCAAGCATCTTGTTGTCTCGTGCCTCCCTAGGGCACCTGGTGGGCCGCTGTGTGATACAGGAAGCTGGACTAGATGGGCCTTTGGCCTGATCCAGCAGGGCTCTTCTTATGTTCTTAAGTGTAAAAATAAATTTAGGTACAATCCTAACCTGTAGTTAGGCCGGCACAAGTCCAGGAGCGTCACAAACATGCAGTAAAGCGCAATTGGACCACTCTCAGAGTCAGGGAGGACGGCGCACGTCCATTGGTCCTTCCACCCAGGTTAGGATTGTGCTTTTAGTGAAATATAATTCACTGGAGGGATGAATTCAAATTGGCCAGAGATGCTCAAGAATTGCAGCCACAGCCTCCGGGTCCAACTGGTTGCTACTTAGCAATGACTCCGCAGCCCGACCAAGCAGATGTCGTCCACTGGCCTTTATGATATTATGCAATGTTAAAGCCGCCGAAGCAGCAACAGCAATAGAGCAGAAGCAAAAAGAACTGGAAACTAAAACAAACCGTTGAGCAAACACCACATTAAATCACCCCACAAGTGAAAAGCGCATTGGGCATCATGCATTGTACCAGGTGTCTTTTTCAGGCAGCCTGCAAGGAGCTGCACTTTAGAAGCCGCGTTTGAAAAAGTCATTCTCTACCTCTTAGGTTGAGCTTCTCAATGGGTTCTCCGTGCTCAGCATCTTTGTTTTTAAAATAAGACACTGAAGTATCTTTGAAGACAAACCAGTATTGCTTGAAGGTTTTCAATGTGAGCTTCTTGGATCTGCAAACCAAGAAGCATCAATTCTCTGCTCTAATTAAGGGATTTGTCAAGTACATTTGGCAAGAATTTATTCCCCAGCACATCAGAAGAGCTCCCTTGGGGGTCCTTCCCTTGTTTGAACAGTTTAACTGAGCTACCAAGTAGGCTTACAGATTAGAACAAAATCCTGATGAGCTTAGCGCAGAAGAACCAATCTAATACTTTGTTCATATAACTTCACTGGCACCATTACAGACCCGCAGCATTGACTAAAACGTAGAGTCCTCTACCTTTTAGTAGTGTTAAGTAGTTCGTGTATATCTGATGGTTGCCTACCCCTGTGCTAGAGGAAGAGGAGGGTGCTGCTACTCTGATTCTGTTTTCTGATTCTGATTCTCAGTAAGTGGGACTGGAGAGCCAGTGGACATTGTTGGTGGCGGGATGGAGCGGGGTAGCAGCCAGACACAGGACACTCCTGGTCAGTCCATTCACCACTTCCCCTCCCCCCCCAACAGTGCTTAAACCAGCTGCTTCCATCAGCTCACATCTAGGCAGGCCCTGGGTAGCAGCTATGGAGTTTGGCTCTACCCTGCAGATGTTCTTTAGAATTAGATGCTCACTATGGCAATATTTCAGTATTCCTATTCTAAAGTAATCATGAATACTTAAGAAGGACTTATTCACTTGCTTACCAATTATTCTCCCTATAAGAGAGGCATCTTATAGAATAAAACAAAGCCCATTCCAGGCTTGCTGAAAGTTTCACTGGACAACAGGAGAGAATAGTTGGTAAACAGATGACCCCATTCATGTGCCTGCAAAGGTGTAGTACAGTGGTTCTCAAACTGTGGGTCTGGGACCCACCAGTGGGTTGTGACCCAATTTTTTGTGGGTCGCAAAACTGACAGGGTAGATTAGGCTGTATGTGCATCAAGGGTTAAAGAAACCGCTGCTTGGGGGAACACTGTTGCTCAGTCACAATTATAGCCACACTCCTTGGTATTTATAAAACAGGCAGTGGCCTCGAAATAGTTTGGGGACCAACTGCTGATACAGTGCATATACCCAGTGGTGTTATGCTGCCGGAACGCTGGGCGGGACATCCGGGTGATCGACAGCCTGCCCGTTGCGTTCTGGAGCGTTACGCCATTTGCGTAACCAATTACGCTGCTTGCATACGTTACGCAAACGGCGTAACGCGACGGGCGGGCTGTCAATCAGCCGGATGTCCCGCCCAGCGTTCCGGCAGCATAACACCGCTGCATATACCCCTGTAGCTGGCACAGCTTCTAGAAAAATGCTCCAAAAGTTCTGTTCTGTGTGAAGGACATCACTCAAACCCTGGAGGTCATGGCCACTGGCATGTAAAGGACTTCAACGGTCCTTTTAATTTAGATTCAAATGCAAATTGCCAAGAACTGCCACTGCATTAAAAAAAAAAACACCTATCTTGAGTGGCTTAAAACAAAACTCTTTGAAGCAAACTCCAAAGTTTCTGGGGAAAAAAATTTCATGGCTGTACTAATGTTGATAAACTTCAAAGGATTTGATTCTTTCATCTTAGTGTTCCATAGAATTATTACAGGTGGCTTGAATCAGTCACTTAGATGGAAGAAGAAAAAAAAGATTCCTCTGCCAATGCAAATACAGCACTTGATAAATGGAGGTTTATCAGTCATTGGAATGTTCCCTGGAATGTTCAGTTTGATTATTAACACACTCAATGGACAAAAATATCGGCAGGTGTTTGGTTTGCACCCAACAGGTGTTAATTTAACAATACACTTACAACCATATAGTCAATCAAAAATAGCAGGCAGGTGTGTTCTTTAGATTTAATCTTATTACAACAGCAGCATTATCTTTATAAGGCCAACTGAAAAGTCATTACATGAAAGCTCGCTCCCTTTTTAGTCCACCGAAATGTGTTTTCAAGACTAGTTGTTGCAATGCAAGGGCAAAGAGAACCTGGCTGCTGGACAGGATGAAAAAGCCAAAGCTTGCCATGGGATAGAATAGAGGCAGCATTTGCAATCTTATGTACTGGATCAGGGCTATGTGAAAGGCCAGATACAAATGGAAGAAGTAGTGGTGTTGGCATGACCCTATTTAAGAACAAGGTATCAGAGGGTTTGGCTTGCAGGTAGGCCTGTCAGGACTGGTCAAGGTCTGACCCAGGCCTAGAGTCTCTGTTCC
>JAJKFI010000058.1:3062790-3100628 GCA_029204185.1 Lerista edwardsae | reverse complement strand
AAAGCCCTCAAGTCTGGGAGTGCTACACTAACCAAATCTCAACAAGGCCAACATTAAGGGTCACTGCACTTTCTCCATGGGTTCAGTAAAAAAGGGAGGGGACTGAATGAGTGAATGGCTCTCGAGTCTTGTATAACAAGATCTTAGGCCAGTAGTTCCCAAACGTTTTTGACTAATGGCTCCCTTGACCTACTGGGCCATTGACCATAGGATTAAAGCTATGATCCTATACATTGTTTAAGGTGATGGGATTTTTGTGAGGATTCCCCAGCTCCCCTGGCTGGTTTCTGTGGCCACTAGGCTCACAGTTTGGGAACCACTGTCTTAGGCTGAAGAAATGGGCAGCGCAATCCTACAAACTGCACAGCGTTGACGCAACAGGGTTGCATCGGCACTGTGCGCTCAGTGCCAACGTGGGGGTGGCGCATGGAACCCCTGCGTCGGTGCTAAGGCAACGAGACTGGTGCTGCAGTCAGTGCTGGTCCTGTTGCACCCGTGCGGCACCTCCCTTGCATTGGCCGAAGCTGGCTGGTGCAAGAGAGGTGCCATTTTGGAATGGGTAGGGGGAGGGTGTTTCTGGGCGGGCGGTAGATGGGTGATGGGCAGGCCGGCAGGTGTACCAGCCCGGGGCGGAGGCGGGTCCAGGATTCGGCCATAAGGCCAAATCCTATACCCGTTCGGGAGGCCGCACAGCCCCAATTCTGCTATTTAACAGGTGCAGATCCAAGGAGCGCACTGAGGAGGCTGGAGCCTCCCCTACGGTAAGGGCACAAATGTCAGCCTTCCCGAAGCAGGGTCGGATATGGTGCTGGCCGGCCAGCTTTGCTATTCTGGAGCTGCGTAGGATTGCGCCCACAATCATGCAGTCAGACATGCTACCTCCATGTTGTCGACCTGATGGAATTTTGTTCTTACCTGGAAATCATACAACACAGTTTGCTTCCAATTCCCCATCCGTACAGAGCTACACTGCCCCATATCCCTGGACTGAAAATTTTCCTATTCTTGTCTTCATTTGTTTGACAAAGCCAATGGGGCATTCCCAAGTTTGGGCTTATAATAGAGAAAAATACATGCTTTCTGTAATTCTCTACCCAAGTACGTAGGAGGCTCTTTCTTGCATTTTGTATAATTAATAACAGGTCCTCCCTGACTTATGCAATAAAGGAAGCTTTCTAACATGCAGCTTTCTGAATGAAGCATTTCTTTTTTACTTACCTAAACAGCCTGAGATTATCTGCAAGCTTTGGTATGTCTGTGATGTCCTCCTACAGGAAAGAAAGCATTAATTTAATACAATTTCTAAGTATTTGCTGATACATATATTGATTGGTATGGCTTTCACATTGTTCTTTTTTTATCTCCTGCCCTATAGAAATAGAATCACAGCTTAAAATTTAACCACAACCTACTCATTTTTATCTCAAAAGTGCATATCCGTTTTCATCTAACAAGTACCTTACAGCATCTCACAATAAAATCAGTGAGACGATCAGCATCGAACTACACAAGAAAATTATCCAAAATATACACAGCCGCAAAACAAAAACAAATGGATATAATCACTTCAACAGAAACAGAGACTCGATAGTCAGCAAAATAGGAAATACTGTAACTCATACAGGAGGAGCAGGAAGTACATCGTCAGCTGATCCCAAAGTCCTTCCTAAAGAACCAGGTCCCGCTCAGTGTTGTGACCAGGCAGGTCTTCCCTATACAGGGCATGACATAGGTTGGTGCCACCATAGCTCCAAATGGACATCTATCAGGAATGGCCCATCCGTAAGGCCAACTGAAAGAGTCACCTTAGGCAACGGATTGGTGGGGAGCCCATCTCTCTCTGCCTACTTGCCTCCAACACTCCTCCTTTTCCTTCCACTCCTTGGATTGGAAATGGAAAAGAGGGACAGAGAGGAAGATGAAATTCTGGAAAAGGAAGTGGAGAAGAGTGCTCAGCTAGAACAGAGGACGGAGCAGTGCATCGTTCAGTAAGGGAGGCAGCATTTATTGAATTGCCTTAAGTGACAGGAGGTCTTGGTCAGCCCTGACACCTGCCAAACGATAGTCAGCTGAGGCACACAGGGCAGAACCTCTGATGTTAAACGGAGAAGATGAGGAGGTGCAGACAGGAAAAGGCAGCCCTCCTCAACACGTGCCACCACATGGTCGGCTTTCCACATTTGAGAAAGGCGAGCTATCCAAAACACAATACCAAAACACTACCCAAAACACAATACAAGTGCACAATGCCAATAGAAAAGTGTTGAGTTTTAATGAAAATTGCAGCTGCGTAAGAAGCATGGCTGTATCCATCGCAAGTGATCCATCGCACAGACTTCTGCAGAAGACTGTGACTACAAGGATAGGTGGGTTACAGAAGGGTCATATCCCCTCCCGGCTATTGCGTGAGACATGATGAGTGACAAAAATCAACCCTCTTTTCTATGCCTGCCCTACTGCCTTGACTGGCATGCATGACGTACCAAAATAGCCTCTGTTTTTCCACCTTCCAGTGTTACTTCCAGATTAGAAAGGGCAGCCTCCACTTCATCGGTTTCCACTTCTATGGCGAGATCCTGTGACCCCGATGACAACGATAGCTTGCTGACATGATACTAAAATAAAGGCAACAAAATAAAAATGCAGAAGTGAACTTGATGGGATTCATTTCTTTCATGTGCAGGCTGATTTTGCAGGACCTCAGCAGTAAAAACTGGTGGAAGCACTAGCACCATAATTGCTCTCTGTTCCCTTTTCACACAACATCTCCATGGATAAGAAGTTGCTTCTTGCCTTTGAATGGAAAGCCAGTCGCAACTTTCAGGTTCAGGAGGAGGGTGTTGACTAAGACTGGGTGCAGAAGGAAAGGGTTAACACCCCCATGTTGTGGTCCCAGTCTAGATCCTCCCCCATTGACAACTATTAATAGTTTAATTAATAAACTTATTAAGTTTTTAATTGCTATTAAAAAACAAACACACCTCCAGATGGAAAGACAAAGGCACACTGAACACAACGTGTAATTTAACTTTGAGAGGCATGCTCTGCAAGTGTGTGTAAGAAAAAAAAGACAGTTTGCTAACACTGGAAGACATAAGAAGTCTCCTGTGCTCTCACAGCCAAAAAAAAAATGAAGCTCTACACAGACTTAGCTCTGGAATTTCCCATCACTTGGGGAAGTGGGGAGTATATCAATCAATCAATCAATCAATCAATCAATCAATCAATCAATCAATCAATCTTTATATACTGCTTTTCAACAAGAAGTTCACAAAGTGGTTTACAGGCAAAAAATAATAATATTAAATGGCTCCCTATCCCCAGTGGCGTCTCTACAGGGAGCGCCGAGCTCTAAGTGTTGCAAGGAGCCTTACCCTGTCATGTAAATCCCTCCTCTCCCTTGTTGCTGTAGCCAGTAAGCAACACCAAGATATTGCTTTTCCCTGTGAGGATTGGCTAAAACGGTGCAGGAGAGGAGTGATTTCCACTGCAAGGTAAGGCTTCTTGCAAAACTTAGAGCTCTGCCCTCCCTGTAGAGACGCCACTGCCTATCCCCAAAGGACTCACCCTCTTAAAAAAACATGCAGAACACCACCAGGAACAGTCAATAGAAAAGACACTGCGCAGGGGTGAAGAGGGACAACTACTCTCCCCCTGCTCAATATAGGAGGAGCACCACTTGCAAAAGTGCCTCTTGTCCAGTAAGCAAGAAACACACTCTCTTGGGGTCATGATGACTGTGTGGTTCACATTGACTGTGGTTAGACTTGCTTTACAAAGTTTAACAACCAGGTGTCATGCTGTGCTGTAGTATCTGTTAATTATTGACATGAGTTTAACAGAGGTTGCAACAGCAAACTAGTTAATTGCCACTAAAGGAGAGGGGCAGGAAGAGAAGGGGAAAGCTACAAATGGAACAATCAAGTCATGCCCTGGCTTGTGCCTTTCTCATGGGAAAACTAGTTTTGCAACTTGAAGATGAAGTGCATGCCTGCAGTGCAGCAAATATGAACGTTTCTTCCTCCGTGCAGTCTATTTCTTCTAGCAGAATGGCCCATCGAGCTTGTTCGTATAGCTGGTTGATTCGAACTGCATCGTACTGCCAAGATGGAAAAAAACCCACAATGTTACATTACAACAGGGGTGGCCAACATTTTGAGCAAGGCTACTGCAAATCAAGCCTGAAAACGTTGTCGTAGTTCGTGCCACTTTCGTCTGCAGTATGGTAAACATACACCTGCACACCCTTGGCCCAGTGCCTTCTATTTGTTTTGTTAGGTAACCCTATGCATATTTATGTGGGAATAAGCCCTGTGGAGTGATCGGGGCATTTAAGCACAAGGTATGTGGCTCCAACCCAATTTGGGGCACAATCCTAACCTGGAGTTGGGCCAGCACAGTTAGGCCAGCAAAGTTTGGCCGGCACAAGAGACACCGTAAAGTGCGTTTGGACCACTCTCGGAGTCAGGGAGGATGGTGCATGCCTGTGTGCTGGCCTCTCTTACACTGAAAATGGTCCAAACGTACTTTATTGTGCCAGCCAAGGACAGCAAACTCCAGGCTCGGCTTGTGCCCTTAGTACAATAACCAGGATCATAGGTCATCCTGCTCAGGACTGCCAACAAAACCTACCCCCTATGCCCCAGGACTCATGTGGCAGGATATCCACCTGACCACACCTCACACCGCTAGTCCAGTCATGTCTTGCAGCCTCTCTTGCTCCCTTCCAACAGATATATTGGATATATAATATCACTGCTGCTAGAAGTTCACTCCATCAGTGAAGATGTGACCAGCTCCTCTTGGGATTAATACTGCCATAGGGAAGGTTTTCAACAGAGTCTAGTCTCTTTTACAACACCGACTGGGAAGTTAGATTTGAAACCACGTGACCCAAAGCAGTCATCACATGTGCTGAGGCTCAGCCTGAAGGGTTGAAACAGCATCTGTTTTTCTCACCCAGCTGGCAGGAGAAACTGTGAAGACCTGTTTGGGTTGTCAACAAATGGAATGCACTGCAGAAGTAACAGACTGGCTTGAAAACAGGGAGGCATGTCAGGGCATGAGTTACAGGACTACAGTTCTGCACAGCTGCGTGAGTTGTGCATCCAATTGTGGCTCTGAGATAACGGTTCCCTATCTCTTCTTGGCAACAAAACAAATCGTGATTTTCTCCTCCTTCAGTCATGCTCTGTGTGTCGCTTTAATCAGGGCTACCCCTAATACAATTGTGGGAACCACAACCAGGACACATTGCCCAGCCACTGCTAATCTGGATTCATCTTTCTCCTCATATGGACACTGAACACTTGCCCTGATACTCTTCATGACTTCTGCTGCCCCCAAAACTGGAAGGAGAGGGAGGAATAGAGAAGAGATCTATCCATCACAGACAAGATTTTCTAGAATTAGTATCTCATTCCCTGAGCCACAGATTAAGCTGTTGCTCCCTTTCTCACTCAGCTAATGTTTATTATGAATATTTATATTCCATTTTTGCATGTAGCAAAGGTGAACTAAGGCAGTTCACAGTTTATAAAAGAACAATAGGGTCTTGCTAGGTCTTATAAACAATCATAGACAGACTGAGAAATACCCAGAACACATCAATAGTAGCAAACAAACATGCAATCTAAGCAGTACCAGAAAAAAAATCCAATGTGGCAGTTAAATCACAGTTACATTAAAAGCCTGGTAGAACAGGAAGCCTTTATTCGGTGATGGAAAAGTGCCAAAGAGGGAGTTTCTTCCCCAGGAGGGAATGCCACAACTGATCTCAGCCACAGAAAAGAAGTCATCTCCTCCCACATTGTAACCAAGCACATATGGAGGCCATCTCTCTCCAGTAGCTCCTAATGCTCAGGGAGGGTTGTATGAAATGAAGTGGCTCCTCTTCCTACCAGTGGCATACATTTTCCCAAGAAGGGATAAAATACCTGGATTTTGGGGCTAAAATGGCACGAGCAGCAAATCAGGGTGCATGAATTCAGTGGGTATGGAAATGGGTATATTTTTCCATACCCATACTCAATGGGTATGGAAAAACAATATGTACAACTCGGGTTCAAGCCATCGCTGTCGAGACTTTTTCTTTTATGGTGGAATAAAAGTTTTGGTCAGACTTCAGAAACCTTAAATGCATTTTTAAAAAAAGCATCTGAGATGCTTATATTCTGTTTTATGTAATCCTATAGGGAATATGAAAAATAGTACATGATATGGGTACTCCTTTGTAAATAGGTTCTTTTGCCTTATT
Source organism: Lerista edwardsae (assembly GCA_029204185.1). Lineage (NCBI taxonomy): Eukaryota > Metazoa > Chordata > Lepidosauria > Squamata > Scincidae > Lerista > Lerista edwardsae. The sequence continues at coordinate 3,094,372 of JAJKFI010000058.1, read as the reverse complement.
TCCTAAATAAAAATGGGCAGAAAATAAACTCAGGTAAGTATGACTATGGGATAGCCAAGATTCAGGCAACAAATGCCAGAATGCTTTGCTTTTTAACTGCGTAAATAAGTCACAACAACTAAGGAGGCTGGTTGCTCGGTTTCTTACTTTTGCATTCAAATCAAAGAAAGTATAGTATTTAAATCGCAACAAAAGCTGATCATCCTCCTGGATGCCTTGTTCCATAAGCGATCGAGAGGAATCCAGCCACCTGAAAGAAGAAGGAAAAACACACATACCAAGTTCAACCGAATTAAACAGGAAGGAAAATGCTTTAATTTGCAAAGAACCAGGAAGGAAAGTGAACAAGCTCAGCTTATAACCATGCAAGCAATATTAAAGCTACTCTAATGCCAACAATATTTTGAATTTTCCTACATAAGAAATGCTTGTATATCATGGTTGGCACCCAGAATACAAAAAGCTGGACAATCTGGTTTTTGTGTTTAAAACAGCCAGGTATATGGACAATACAAGATACGTCCACACTGACATCTTAGAAAAAAAAGGCATAAGAATATAGGAAGTTGCCTTATTCCGAGTCAGACCCTTGATGCATTTAACTCAGGATAGTCTACGTCAATGGTTCCCAAATTGTGGGTCCATAGCAAACCAGGGTCATGACTCTATTTTTGACGGGTTGCAAAACTGATAGGATTCGGCTATGCGTGTCAAGGGTTAAACAACCTGCTATTTGGGGGAGGGAGTGCACTGCTGCCCAATCACCATTACAGCCACAGAGGCTTGGACAGCTGATCAAGTGAAACATTTTTTTATGTGGGTCCAGGGGCACAGCTAATGACGTGCAGGGGGGGGGGTGCAGTTGCACCAGGCAATAAGCTTTAGGGAGGCAACAAGCTGAGCTTGACACTAGTGGCCAAAATGGTGAAAACCTTGGTAATACTATCATGTTATGTATCATTGGAAAGGTAATTGAATGCAGTGAAACAAAGTAGGGGGCAATATCTTCATTCTATCAAAGGTTATGGCCAAAAAACTGAACATGAAAATACAACTGTCATGTAAAAATAGCTGGCTTAGATAACTTTTAAAGTGAACAAAAGAAAGGGAGGAACTATGCACACCACTCCAAGCTCCTTGAAAGTAGCATAAAAATGCAAAAAATATGAATGATTAATAATTTTGTCATATGGGGGATGTTAAAAATTTAAGGGCCCCGAGTGTCAAATGACCTAGCTATGCCACTGCTGGGGAGACTGCAGGCTTGGGGGCAGAAGGAGGGGGCATGCTGCTGGGGGGAATATGCAGGGTCCCCCCCCCATTTTTCACCTTTTTAAAAACCCAGGTGTGCTGTCACTTGCAGAAGCGACATAACTTCCTGTTGTGAAAGCACTTCTGGGACATCATTTTGCCCTCAGTACTGGGCTGCACTTTCATTAGCTACATCACTGGGTGGGTCCCAGCGCAAAAACGTTTGGGAACCACTGGCCTATGCTGAGTGGCAGTGGCTTTCCAGGCTTTCAGAAAAGGGCCCGAGTCTCTCCTAAAATGTAATGCAACTCTAGCATGACCACCCTGCCAATATCAGACACAGGAAACATCCACATTTAAAGCATCTGCCTTTGTGGTCTCAAAAGAACACGGACCGATAGCGAGTGCTCAGACACTCCCCTCAGACATAGCATCAAAGTACCTCACGCAAACTCACGTGTGCACACACGTTCTCTTGTTCCTGGCTCTCCTGTGTGGCCTAATTCAGAAGTAACCCTTACCCTGCATTCAGTTTTGCTTTGTCGACTAAAGTTCGAGACTGGTACATTTTGGCCAGTGTTTCTGGTGTACAGTTGGGGTGGCTGACGGCGAGGTTGTTCCAATTCTGCTTGGCTAGAGGGCTGTCACCAAACCAGGTGATGGTGGAAGACACAGGTGAACCACTGGCAGGGTCATAAATGGGAGTCATGGTTTTACTATACAAACCGGGACTGGCTGAAATATGAGACAGGAAGTAAAGAGGTCAGTCTTCAGCAGTGTCAAAACAGCCTGGATTCTATATGGCTATCAGTTCTATACGGCTATAGCATTTGATTGGTCCCCAGGGCTTAGTTACCACAGAGGTGTTGGGGAACAAGCTTTAACAGGAAGGCCCTGTAAATCCTGCTCCTCAATCCTAGGTGGGCAAGGACAGACTATCATTTAGTCAGGTGGTAACAGAGAAAAAAACTGCTCCTTGTTATTACTTCACAGGAACTAGTCTGGGTTTTGAAAAGAGATCTGAGCCCTCACAAAAATGGAGCCCTGTCCAATCAAGACACAAGGTCCACAGTAGTGTTCTGAATTTTAATAGCCCAAAAGCCAGTTTCACATTCTATAAAAGTAGGACAATGTAACGAGTGAGGTGCATGTGTGTGTGCGCACATGTGCGCGTACGCGCGAGATCTTTCCATACTACCCAACCTCAGGTAAGTTGCCACAGTCTGCTGCTGCCATTTGGTCTTGAGCACTACACAGTTTGAACAGCAGCCAGTGCTAGGATCTAGGATCTAGATGAGGCACGTCCCACTTGAGACTCTGGCTTTGAGAGGGTTGTTTTGGGCTTCTATTCCCTGAAAATGGCGCTTCCCCATTTTCAGCGGACGCTCTCAGTTTCCCACCCAACTACCAGCTCTCCTCAGCACCCTCTGTTCTCTGCCTCAGATCTCTTTCCTCCTTTTTTCCCTCCAGCTTTCAAAATAGAGAGTATGCTGCTGCCATGCTATCCTCTGCTCCTTCTCTCCTTCCAGTTGGCCCAGAAGGAAAGAAAAGGCAGAATGAGAGCTGATGGGTGGCCACTGGGCAGGAAACCAGAAGTGCTGTGAGTGCTCATTTGCCAATCCTTCTTATCATAGGAAGCCGCTTATATCATACCATTTAGGTAAACATCAACTCAGACTAGAAATGGCTCTCCAGGATTTCAAAGAGGAATTTTTCCATCCTACCTGGGGATGCCAGGGATGGAATCTGGGACCTGATGCATGCTAAGTAGATGCTCTAACCCTGACCCATGACCCTGTTGCCTGCTAAGCTCTTGGAGGTGGGTTCCACACTGCAAGCCAGAGTCTGAGGTGGGCCCCAGCTTGCTCATTGTGTTACATCAATGGCGCTTAAATCTAGTAGCCCAATGATAAAAAGGGCAAAATCGAAGCTGACATAGAACTCCACTAACCATCATCTACCCCAGCTTCTATGTGGCAATACTAATATCAAGTTTGGAATATCAAGGGCACAATCCTAACCTGGTGTTAGGCTGGCACAGTTAGGCCAGCAAAGTTTGGCCAGCACAAGGGCCATCGTAAAGTTTGGACCACTCTCGGAGTCAGAGAGGCCATCACACTGTCGTGCGCCATCCTTCCTCAATGGGAAGGATGAACCTCCCTGAACCTCCGAGAGCGGTCCAAACGCACTTTACGGTGGCCTTTGTGCTGGCCAAACTTTGCTGGCCTAACTGTGCCAGCCTAACTCCAGAGGAGGACTGTGCTCTTAGTGATTAGATGTAGATAACCTATCAGTGGCTGGATGGCTTCCAACTTTAAAAATACAAAAACAATAAGGATAGTATAAAACAGCTAAAAACACAGTGCCAGTGGAACAATCCAAGATGGCCTTTTCGTGGAGGTCTTAAAGCATGCTGCTCAGGAGCAACAAAGAAACCTCTCATTAGCAAGCAAAATTGGCAAGGAGAGTTAATGGAAGTGTAAAGGTGTGGGCACAACTCCACAGGACCAAGCACAAGAACTATTTCCTCCACTGGGATATACGGAAGAAGGGACTATGCCTCAAGGTATTTTTTGCCAGGCAAATGCACAACGGAGGTCTTTGTGACTCATCCATGCACCTGGAGCACATGCATGCAATTGTTAGCAGAGACCTTTGTTGATCCTGCATAAGACTTTCCCAACTGCTTGGTAGAAGAACTTAATATTCAGGGTGCACCGATTTAAATCAAGGTAACCTAACAAGGTAGTGGGATGTGGTGGCACAATGGGTTAAACAACTGCTGCTGGGCTTTCCGACTGCAAGGTTGGGAGTTCAAGACTGCGCGACGGAGTGAGCTCCCGTTGCTTGTCCCAGCTCCTGCCAACCTAGCAGTTCGAAAGCACCTAAATGCAAGTAGATCAATAGGGACCACTTCGGTAGGAAGGGAACAGCATTCCATGCACTACGGCGTAGAGTCATGCCGGCCACATGACCACGGAAGCTTGTCCTCGGACAAAACGCCGCCTCTACGGGCTTTGAAATGCCGGCTCTACAGGCTTAGATGAGCACCGCCCCCTACAGTTGGTCACGACTAGACCATTTGGTCGTGGGGAAACCTTTACCTTTTAACCTAACAAAATATTTCCATTTTGTTTTGTCTTATGTCTTTATGCTGTTTGTCTGTCCCCTGTATTCTGTAACTGGGTTTTTGTATATTGCCCTCCTCTAATATGTTACTCCCCTGTGTTTTTTTTTCTCTTTTGCGTGTGTGAAAAATTATTTTAGTCTATTTTTGATTTTATAATGTTTTGGTTCTGTATTGTTAGCTTGCCTTGAGCATGTGCGCCTGCAAATGGAAAGGCGGGATACAAGTCTTTAAAATAAATAATGAATAAAAGAAGGATTGTGTTCGCAAACACAAGTTCATGGGACAGTCCGTGAAACAACCTGGGAGCAATTCACTTGATCAGGGGCTCCCAAACTGCGGTGTTGCTACGCCTCACTGAGAGAAGCCCTTCAAGGGCAGGGCGACCTTGACAGCAGTGCTGCACTTCCATTTATCATGCTGGGAGTAGAGGGATGTTTTCAAACCTACTGAGGGTGGCTACGGTGAAACTGCAAATGAGTTGCGATTGCAATTTTGAAGTATCCTAAGGCATGGGGAGGCTTGTAGGAAGTTGCAGGCTCCTCCCCCTCTGGAGGGCCATAATGATGCTCGCCAGACTTAAAAGCAGCTCTTTTTCCCCTGGTGCAATTGAAGGAGCACTGCCCCTCCCTCACAAGGACTTACAGCCGAGAGTTTAGGATCATGCAGACTACAAGTGGCAATGGGACATCCTTAGCAGCGTTAGTTAAAAAAACAACATGGTATCCACTGATTAAGTTAATGACCTACTTTTAACTAATATTACAACAAATGAAAGGTACTGTTTGCACAAACTGCAATATAGAAGAATCAGGAATTGCTTTGGGTCCAACAAATGTAAAAAACCAGTATTACCGAGTTCAAAAAAATCATTTCAAAATGATTATTCAGAAGTTAACACTACCACAATGAATCCTGTTGTTCTTTAGTTGCTGATAGACTCGATCATAATTTTCAGTTCGCTGTTTACACAAATGTACCAATTGTTTCATAAATCAATTTAATTTTTTTTTTGCTTTGAATGTTTCATTCAGTTTGAAACTGGATTGGTTTTTATTTTTGGAGAGCAGGAAGAAGTGTGTGAGTGCTAGCCACTAGACCCTACTTCCCTTGGCTTGCATCCTTATCCAGCTCTTTCCCCCATACACTGTAAGATGAACAGCATTAGCCCATGTTACTGGAAGGGGGCTGGCACTGAGAAGGAATGGCTTACCAAAAGAAACTTAATGAATTCATACCAGAGCCAAGATTCAGACTAGAGACTTGATTGTGCTCGCTCAGAGCACAATCCTAAACTGGAGTTAGGCCGGCATAAATTAAGCCAGCAAAGTTTGGCCGGCACAAGGGCACGTTTGGACCACTCTCGGAGCCAGGAAGGACAACTCACATCTGTGTGCTAGCTTCTCTGACTCCAAGAGTGGTCCAGACATATTTCACGGTGGTCCTTGTGCTGGCCAAACTTAGCTTATGCCGGCCTAACTCAGTTTAGGATTGCACCCTCAGTCTCATAGCCACTAATTGTACAAGCTTTACAAGCCACTGTACACGCTCTAATAGTCATGGCCATTTTGTAGTTACTGATCTAACAAAGTACCTGGAGAGCCACAGAGTTTCAAAAGTCATGAATAAAGGGATTGCATTGAGTTCTACTTACAGGCTGTTAAAGGGAAGCAGCAGGGGAAAGCCAGGCAGCCCAATCCTAATCTGCACTGGAACTGGCCTGCACCAAATCCAGCTCAGGTTAGGAAATGGCTGTGGTGCAACTCAAGAGTAAGGAGGAAAATATCCCCTTATCCTGTGTCATGCGCCAGCTACCCCATAAGGGCTACTTGGATCTGCACCAGCAAAATAGCTGACACAAATCTGAACAGCCTGTGTAAGGTCGACTGAGCCAGGGACGGGGGTTAGGATCCGGTCTAAGTTGCCAAGGCCAGCCACCCTCCTACTCCTACTGGGTCAAGGGCTGGAGTTGTGAACATGCTTTACGGTACTTTTGCGACACTGGGCCAGTGCAATGGACTAGTGCTGGCCCAAGTAATTCTCTGGATTGTGCTCTGAGGGTGCAATCCTAACCAGGAGTTAGGCCAACACAGTTAGGCCAGCAAGGTTTGGCTGGCACAAGGGCCACTGTAAAGTGAGTTTGGACGACTCTCGGAGTTAGGGAGGATGGTGTACATCTGTGTGCTGACCTCCCTGCCCCTGAGAGTGGTCCAAACATACTTTACAGTGTCCCTCGTGCTGACCAAACTTTGCTGGCCTAACTGTGCTGGCCTAACTTCAGGGTAGGATTGTGCTCTAAGGGTGTTAAGGAGGTGAATTTGAGCAAAATTTTGATCCGTGTTCCCCTTTAGGACAGATATCCTTTTCAACAGCTGCAATTGGTGGAGAATTTATGCCTCCTTTTGGATAATAAAGAAGTCTATAGAAAGCTTTTATACAACCCTTTAATCTAGATCTCCAGTGCCTAAGCTCATGCAAGTGAACAGAATGCATATTCCTTCCTAACGTATCCTTGCTTACATTCTTCTCTGTTGCCTTCCATGTATCAAATTTCAGCTTATAAGTCAGGAGGATAAGACCTCATAAAGTACTGTGCACACTGATAGACATAATATCAGTCAATGATGTTCTTTGGATTCTTACCTGGCAACCCCAAACTCACTGGAGAGTCGTGCAAATCTAAAACATCCTCTATGACTGGCTCTTTGTTCTTTTCTTTCCTTTTTTTCTTCTTTGTGTCTTCAGATCGTTTCAGGAGAGAAAGCTCTTCAGATCGTCTAATTCCTGCAACATAATTTTTGCAGATCAAACCCATGATGCCTTAAAAGTGACCAGACGGAGCAATGAGGAATTTCATTGGAGGCTCCCTCACTTTCACATATATGGCTCCTTCAAAAGCTAAGAATCTGGAAAGCCAAGCACATACCATAAACAGCAGTGTTCTTCAAATTGTGGGTCGGGACCCATTTGATGGGTCACAACCTGATGTCAGGTGGGTTGTGGAAAGCTGGGAGCAGCCATCTTGGAAACTGCTGACCTTATGCTTGCTATATTCCTTTTGTGAGTGTTCACAGTTTGAATTTTCAAGTGAGGGTTTTTTAAATTTTGTTTTTAGTTCAGTGCTTTTACACTGTCCTAATCTTGCTTTCTGTCAGGGATGTTTCATGGTTGTGCCATTGCTACAATCCAAGAATGTCAATTTGCATTTCAAGAGTGTCATTTTATTATGCTACAATGATAGCACTTCCTGCTTGATGATGTCACTTCCTGCCACCACATCACTTCCAGGTTAATGACATCACTTCCGGTGGGTCCTGGTCTAAAAAGTTTGAATATCTGATGTACAGGATATGGAGATGCGGTTTCAGGTTTTCATCTGCTCATATAAAAAAATAATCATGGTCCAATGTATTTGAAATGCACATACTGAACTGGACTGTCAGGAAGGATGTTTGGAGGACTCAGGGGGGGCTGCAATGAATAAAACATGGGAAAGATGCCTTGCACAGGAGCCGTGCAACTCATGCAAGTATGAATCCAAGTTGTTGTGGTTCCTCCTTTAACGCAGCTCAAGAACACATCAACTGTTGGTATTGTTACTGCAACATTATCATCAACTGCATTACATACTTCCCTATGTAAAAAATAAAATAAAATAATTCCCTATCTGATTAAGTTAATTCAGTCATACAACCCTCCTGGCCACCCCCATGCAGGCTGAACTCATTTATCAGCTCACAAACTATTATTTGTGGTTAGGAACCAAGCCAAACTCCAGTTGAGCAACATCGGAGGTTTTCATCAGAGCAATTGTGACACTCAAGACGTGTTTACTGTCATGTACCAGGAATTCAAAAGAAGAATTGCACAGATGTTAATATGGCTGGAGGAGACAAATTCCATCCCTGGGGAGTGGGTGCAGTGACTCAAATGCCACTGGAGATGTGAATGATATGCACAACCGAGCTGGAGACTTTTTGCAACATAAGGCCTGGTTGGGCTGAGGCTGCAATCTTTGAGCTGCCTGTCAGAACAAATTCCCACTTCTCTCAAGGAGAGTTTTAAAAATAAACTGCTAAAAGGGGTAATTGTATGAGAGACAAGTTGCTCCATCTATTGTCATGGTATTACAAACAAAACGAAGCTCCATCCAGCTCCATCTGCACAATACCATGTAGTGAGAGCATGAAAATGTCCCATTTGTGCTCTTTAATTTCCATATGGCTCTAATTGACCACAGAAATATTTCACATTAAACATTTCATATTCTAGAAAATATTTTTAACATCCAGGTGGTTTTCTGTACCACTATTCTTCCAATAATTTTAAAACTTATGCAGAGTGTTTTTGAATTAATTCAATGCACTAAATTTTTAGTTCAAGGGAATCATTTTGTATATAATAATGGTATCAGATCTTCCATTCATCCAAAACTGGTATGGTATGAGATCTGCAACATTTAGTCAGCAGCATTTTAGTTATAGATAATAAATTATTGAGTTTTCCTCATGTTCCTGAGCATTTATATGAAACCAGTGGGAGAGGTGAATTTTTGGAGTAAAATGACACTGAGTTTTCATCTAGAGCAGTAGTTCCCAACCTTTTTTGCACCAGGACCCCTTTTTAGGTACGACAACTTGTCAGGACCTCCCTAAGACCTAGATCCAGAAGTGATGTCATTAAGCAGGAAACAGGAAATGATGTCATTGTGCTGGCAGAGCTGGAAGCAATGGCTTTAAACAGAAAGTGAAGCAATTGTTTTTAATAAATCACATTTTTTGAAAGTTGAAAGAATGCCAAATCCTTTTCAAAATGTTCTAACTGCGTTGTATCTAAGTGTCATTTGAGTTTTCAGTTCAGTGATTGATTCAGCACTGAACAGGACACATGCATTGCGACTTCTCTGCACCATGGCTGATCAAGGTGGTAGGCATGCACATGGAAGGTGTGACACGCCCACTTAGAGAGAGACCTGGGAGAAACTTCACTGCTTGTACACGCACATGCACACCCCAAGACGAACCCAAGTCAAAGCTAGCTTCGCCCCCACCCCAGCCAAGCATTGAAGGAGTTAGGAAAACTTCTTCCCTAGCCAAAATGAAGCTTCCAAGATTTGTGTGGATTTTCAAGATGGTTTTCAGATGTTCAAGATGGTTGCCCCATGCTCTCAGCGACCCGCTGAAACTGGGCTCACGACCCCTCGGGGGACCTGACCCACTAGTTGGGAACCATTGATCTAGAGGCTGTGGATATTCTGAAGCTCATGTTTGGCCTTTATGAAAGGCTGGATGTAGGCCAATAAAAGTTGAGACAATCCAGGCAAGACAGAGGTGCCGCTGGTCAGTAGAAAAGCTGATTCTGGAAGGGCTTTACAATCTGTCATGGGTGGGGTAGCACTCCCCCATTGAAGGATAAAGGTTTGCAGTTTGGGAGTGGTCCTGGACATGTAATGGCTTTGTTCCTGCAGGGGCAAGGGGTGGTTGTGGCCAAGAGAACTTTTATGCAGCTTCACTGGGCTGCACTTCACCAGTTGCAGCATTTTCTCATCTGGCTACAGTAATCCATGCTTTAGTCACATCTCATTTAGACTACTGCAATGCATGCTACTTAGGTCTGCCCTGGAAGACTGCTTGGACGCTTTCAACTAGTACAGAATGCAAACAGCCAGGGTGTCAGTGGGCACCTGATGGTCGGAATACATTACACCCCGTGATCCACACTGGCCTCCAGCATGCTTCTGAGCTCAAGTCAAGGTGCTGATTATGACTTAACCCTACATGGCTCAGATCCAGGACACACTGTTTCATACACACCAGCCTGTACTCTGCCATGTGCCCCATTATCATCAGAAATTCATTTGGCAGGCATGGTGACAGGCTCCTCTCAGTGGCGGTCCCTTAGTTATGGAGTTTGCTCCTCCATGAGCCCTGAATGGCCCCTCTTCCTTTAAGGCAGTAATATTTTTCTATTCTGCTGGAATATCCCTTGGGTTTTCCATCAGTCATTTATTTTCTCCTCCAGAACAGCATTTCCCAATCTGTGGGATGCAACCCACCTTTGGGACAATTTCCTCGGCTATTCCCCCTCTGCAAGCCTCCCCAATGAAGCAAAAAGCCCCTTTTTTGCATGGAAAGCACTTCCTGGGATTAGACTCCCAGACCCTGTCAGAGGCCTCATGACACACACATCCCCGTTGAGACAGGGACCCCCCCCCGGGTGCCCCCAGTGCCACAATCACTGCAGTACTGTCAGGCACCCCCCCGCTAGCACTTACAGTGGTCCCAACGTCCAAGTAGGATTTTAGGAACTGGTGCTCTAGCAGGTTTCTAATCATATTTTTCCTGACTGTTCCAATTGTTATCAACAATTGTGATTGTTTTAGATTGCAAATTTTCGTTTGTAAGCTGATGAACTGATGCCCCTTGCCTTCTTAAATGCTACACATAGCAATGCAAGGTGGCCTATTCTACTGGGAGTGGGGGAACGTCCTCGGTGAGGGTGAGGCAGAACTGCCCTGCTGTAGTTCTTTGAAAAGTGCCTTCCCTGCTGCTGCAGTGGCTGTGATCCTGCAAACAACCCCTGGGCTCTAGCTGTTGGTTGTAAGTGTTTGCATGATCACAGAAATGCAGCACTTTTCAAAAAAACTATGGTAGGGCGGTTCTGCCTCACCTGCTATAACTATTGTCTAACTATCGTTTTAACTGTTCTATTATGAGATGCTTGAGAGTCTCTTATTGAAAGAAAGAGGATCGATATTTTAATTTAAAAAAATAAAGAGGGACTGTGACACAAGCCCCTGCAATCTGAATGAAAGGGGCAAAGGAGGGGCATTTGTGTTACAATCAACATAACTCTTCAGGCAGCAAAATATGGACATTCAGATCCTTTGCAGGGAGATAACCAGTTCATCCGCAAATGAACTCCCGGAATGCTGGGAGGGACTTACGCGGCCCGTTTTGTTCCGCGGCTGCCCTGGCCTCAAGGGGTGCCTGCTCGCCAGGGGAGACAGGTGGGGGGGGCGCGCCAGGTGCCTGGGCAAGCAGCGGGGGGCCACGCCAGTTGGGGGCAGCCCCCCCTCGAGGCCAGGACAGCCGCGGAACAAAATGGGCGGGCTGCCAATCACGCAAAAGTCCTGCCCACGTCCCTCCCAGCGTTCCGGGAGTTCATTTGCAGATGACGACACTGGAGATAACTGATGGGGCTCCACACTTACCAAGTGTTTTGCAAATGTCACCCACAACCTTGAACACCACTGAAGAGAAGCTCACGTTCAGCCTCACGGTTTTCATGTTCGGCAAGCGAAGGCGCAACATTTTGTGCTGGAGGGTAAACAACAGCTTGGCATCCGCCTGCACCCCGTATTTATCCAGCGTCCAATGAGTTTTGAGAAGCCAGCACTGCTTTTGCTCCCACCAAAGGGCATAGTCTGACCAATCTCGCAATACCTCTAAGAAACAAAACCAAGCATGCATATTAAGGATTTGCCAACACACAGAACCCTTCCAAATCTCCTTTTTAAAATACTACTCAGGGCACAATCCTAAGCAACTCTCCAGCACTGACACAGCTGTGCCAATTGGGCACGTTCTGCATCTTGCAGTGGAGTAGCAGTCACGGAGGCCTCCTCAAGGTAAGGGAATGTTTGTTCCCTTTCCTCAGAGCTGCATTGCCCTTACCCCAGTTGGTTAAGACTGCACCCTCAGTTGTGACCCTGCCTACCCCTGGTTTTCATGCAAGGAATGTCAATCATAAGGCTCAAAGGCCAAGTCTACACATCTGGGAGGATGAAGACAGCACGGAGGATACCTTGCGTGAACATTACAGGGTATAAAGGAAAACTCCATGAAAGTAAGACATTTACCCAAAGAGAGATTTTTTTCCCCTCCTGGATATGAAATATTTTTACTTGCAGGATTTATTTTTACACATTTTACTCCACTTAATCCATTCTACCCCACAAAACTATTCATTCTGCTGCATGTGCAGACCAAGCCTCACTCTGGAGGACTCTGGGATGGAGAAAGTAGAATGGGCTCTTTGACAAGCACACAGGGAAGAAAGAGCCATTCGTGACCTGTCTCCATCCATTGTTTCTCTTATCTCTAGTGGTTTTTGTCACTTCTCCTTTCTTCCCTCTCACCTTAATTCCTGGGGACAATTATTTATGTGAAACATCTCACTTCAACATATAAAAAGGATCAATAAGAAACCAAGAAAAGTAATTTTTCGTAAGACTTAATAACTACAAGTGTGCCCTAGTATCTACTGATTCGGTATCCATGGTTTCAGTTATTCATAGATTCCATGGATACTGGGATTCCTATTAAAAAAGACAGGGGATCATTTAATTAAACAAATCTTTTTTTTTACACCTTGTGGCAGCAAAACCACTTCTGTTCCCCCGTCTTTAAAAAAGTTCCCCCCCCCCAGTATCCACAGTTTTGGGCATCCATGGTGGGTCTGGAACAGAATCCAAGCAGATATGGGGGCATGCCTGTAATTATATTCCATAGCAGAGTTGTGATATTTATTATACACACACACACTGTCAGTTGCATTTTTTCACTTGAGTTAAAGAAACTACTGTAATCTGTATAAAAGCTCAGTACTGTTCTCTTAATTCTATCCTTGCTGTCCACATCTGCCTTCCCAAGCAGCCATTGGCGGCTTGATTTCTGATGCATAGGAACAACTGAATTTTGACCCTGCACAACTCTGTGGGCTGCCTGCATATTGCCATGCTCATCCAACTGGACCCGAAAAGCAAAGATTACTTCTTATGCACATCAAATTAATCCAAAGCAGTTTTCAATTAGGTGAATTGCTCTGCAACTGGAACTTTAAAAATCCTATACACAGAACCTGATCTTGACACTTACTGATTTGTTCTACAAGCTTGAGCATCACCCCACCAACATGGAGATCTCCGGAGACTTGAAGCGTGCTCTCCTTTTCCTCTCCTTCATATGGGCAGTCAATATGAACAATGAGCTCCCAGGAATTGGAACCAAATTCATTTGAAGAAATCATGGTGAAGACTCAGAATCAAACAAAACTCAGCATCTGTTCAAAAAAACAAGGTATTTTTCATACTTCAAAAATATTTGATACATGCTCACTTTGGGGGGGGGGTTAAGTTGTGGATGGCAGAAGCCAGGCATGTGGGGCATGATGCTATTTCACCTCCTGAATGGAGGGCGCACATTCATAAGAAATATTTCCCAGTTTGATGACGGCTGCTGTTGATGGCTGCAAATGCCAGCTTGTTACGAGTTGTTCTACAGTGTATTTGAAAATGACCCACCACAAACCAACTGAACCACCCAACTGAACCCACCTCATTACCACTCAGGTGATCACTCATCTTCTAATCTTCTGTATGCTATATCTTTTGCATCTTTGTCAAACAGACTGATCAATCCCAACAACCATTTTGGAATAATTTCTGTACAAGTTATGCAATTTCAAAGGTAAATACTCATTATTTTTGGGAAGGGGGTTGTGGAGACATCCCAACCACTGAATTGGAGTTTTCACCACCCTACTCGTTGCCCAACAAATAGATGCTGCTATGGTAATTTTATTCTAGGGAATTCCTTTAAAAACATATTTTTGAACTCCATGAATGAAATACAGGACAGGGGAATTTGCAACAATCCATATAGCCTCCCCCCAAAAAGGATATGCAGGTTATCAAACATAAGAGTAAAAAAACTGCACACTTCACAAACTTATAAATGCTTGTTCAAGGATTGGCTTCCAGATGGATTCATATATGTCCAATCGTAATTGGTGTCGATATGCCATTTGCTCAAAAGTAGCTAAATTCAATAATCTATCCATCGAGAAAAGGTTGGTGCGTTTTTATCTTTCCAATTTTGCAGGAGCATCTTTTTTGCCATTGTAAGGGCACAGAGAGTCCATTTCCGTTCACCCATTGATAGTCACCAAGTTACAGGTAGATCATTAAGAAGAATATACGTGTCACTTAATACCAAGGGCTTCGTAAAACTGTGTTTATGGCGGTAATGACTTCACCCCAAAACCCAGTTACTAAATTACCAGGAAAAACTACGTGAGAAACCACATTTATTTTATTCTAGGGGTCAGAAATGACACTTTTCAATTCCTACCTGAGGAATTGTACTTGTACTTCCAACATTTCTTTCGTTACGATCTTGTGGCGCAGTAACAGTTGAAGCTGGAATCCTGTACACACCTGCCCCAGAGTAAGTTCCACCGAACTCAGTGGCACTCAGTTCCTAGTAGACGTGCATAAGAATGCGCCTCAACAGATTTATTGGGGCTCTTGGCTGCTTTGATTGCTACAGGGCAACTTCTCTGAAAGCCACTCACCCAGGCGGTTCGCTCCCGCCCTCTCTGGCAGGGTTTGTTCCTCCGGGTCTATTTACTCCAATCGGGCCCTGAGCAGCGAGGAACAATCCAGGCGGAGCTCCATACCTGATCAATCTTTGCTCATGCTCGAGTCCGCCACCGCTGGCTCGCCCAAAGCTGGGCGCTGCAGCTCTTGCCGCCGCTTCCCGCGTCCCAGAGCTGCAGCGGCTTCCTCCACCCTCGGAGCTGGCGAGCTCCCCTTCAGGCCGGTACGGATTTCCCCGCTCCTCCGCCTTCTCGCCTGCTGCCCCAGTCGGAGTCTCTAATCGGCGGGCGTCCCGCGGAACTCGCCGCTGGCCGCGATCAGAGATTCCTCCTCGGCCCCTCCCTGTCTGCCTGTTCCCAGGAGGCAGGTGGGAACACGTACGTGAGCGAGCGGGCGGGGTTTGCGGCTGGCGCCTCTTGCCGCTTGCTTGCAGCCTTACGCAGGCCGAAGGCAGAGCGAGCGCCCGGCTGCACCTTGAGAAGTCGTTCCTCCGATCCTGTGCAGGCTTGCCGCTGGATTACGGGCTGGCGGACGGGACGGGACGCGGGCGCCTTGACTGCCGGCCGCGTAACGCTGATTGTTCAGAAGGGACGGCAGGAGGGTGCAGCAGGCCACCGGTTCACATACAGCACGAGGCTCGGCAGGCCTACTCAGCAGCAAGCCCCCAGTGTGTGCAGCCGGGTTTACTCCCAAGAAATAAAACTGCACATCGGGTTGCGGCCTTTGCTCCGTGTGGCCGATGCCTGCTGGTTGCAGCTCTCCAGGGTTTCAGACGGGGTTTCCCCAGCCTTGGGTGGCGAACATTGCCTGCCAGGGATTAAACTTAATAAGAACATAAGCAGAGCCCTGCTGGATGAGGCCAAAGGCCCATCTAGTCCAGCTTCCTGTATCTCACAGCGGCCCAACAGGTGCCCCAAGGGAGGCATGAGACCACAAGATGCTTGCATCCTGTTGCCACTCCCTCCCTTGCACGCTGCTGGGCTTGCCCACAACCACTTCGGAAGGATGCCGTGGCTCAGAGCTTGATCTGGTACGATGGAGCATGAAGTGCTGGCCTCGCTTGGCAGATACACCTACTACACTCAGAGCCAGCCCAACCACCAGGCTGACTGAAGCAAGTGCTTTGGGCCGGGGGCTGGAGGTAAGGGGGCGATGAACTAGTGGGGGTGCCCCGCCCCCTGCCTCTGCCCAGCACCAACCTGGTCATGTCAATCCATGCCCTGCTGAGCCCCTTCCACCCCTCAGCCTAGCAGGGGTCCAGGGGGTCACAGGGGCTGGAGCAGCAGTGGATCCATCACCTTCCACCCAAGCTGCTGCTGGTGGAGGTGAGCTGTGCAAAATGCAGCATGGTGTCACAGGGGCATGGCAGGGGCGGAGCCTTGGCTGAGTGGAGCTGCTTCCAATCATGGCACAGGAGTTGGAGGAACTGTGCAGTGTTCCTGTTTGGATGACCAAAGGCTTCCCGTAGAACTTCGCCTTCTCCTCCTTATTCACCCAGCAAGGAGGCCAGGCGGAGAAAAAGGAAGTGAAGGCAGAGAACCCCCTGCCTGACTTTTACTCCCCCCCCCTCCTGCTTGTTCTTGCTAGCAATGGTGGGTCGGCACAATCTCCCTTTTAAGGGTCTCCACTCCCAGCACCCTCTGCCCAGCCAAGCCCTCTGAGAGGAATTTTATCAGAGGGTACAAAGTTTCTTTTGGGCTCCTTTTGAGACACATCATTTCTTTTTGGTCCCTTCCCTTTTCCACTAGATCATAATTTCTGCAAATTCATTTTATACATCATACGTTAGCTTAAGCAAACTATGAATGCTAGTCTTCACACAATTACAGTTGGGGCCTTTTTATCCACTGAGGCTGCACATGCCCTCTGGGGATTCCCTGGGCCTTGTAATGCCTTAAAAGGTTTTGCTAAAAACTGGAAATGACTTTTTGGCGGGGCCAAAATGGCCATTTTGAGGCCGTGGGAGGACCCAGGTGGCCGCAGCGGGCCTCAGAAGAGCCTCTGGAGATGACCAGAGCACAGCTTGAGGTTGAGCCTAATCTAGTTCAACATGGGTCCGGGGACCTGTGTCGAGTCAAGTCTGTGGTGTAAAATCTGCAGATAATTAGGCTCAACCTGTATATGCAAACATTTTCTGAGATCCCCCCTCCCAAATTTCCATCTCCCCCGTTTTGTGTCCCTGGCTTCATTTTTGTCCCCAGGCCTGGTATACTTTAGTTCCTGCCCCCCCCCATGCCTAGCCTGTTTGTGTCAATGCAGCAGGGACGAACGGAACCCGAGTGCGCCCATGGCAGGGCGACGAAACTGCGCCCCCAGCACGTTGCCCCGCCCCTGTGTGTCACCCAGCCACGCCTCCCTGCACCCAGAATAGCTCCATTTTGGAGCGGAACGGATGCAAAGGAGGGCGGGTGGGCCAGACAGTGCGCGGGTTACTCCACGGACACAGCGCAGTGGCGCCCCGCCGGCACCCATGGCTTGCACCACCCCGGGCTACACCCTTCCTCCGCCTCTGCAATGCAGCCACTGGGTGGGAGCAAGTGGAAGGCAGCAGCAGGAGGGCAGCAGGTCAGGGCGGGGAGGGGGGAGACGACAGAGGTGGGTGAGTCACAAAGGAATGTGACTCCCTCTTGTTTGGGTAGTGGCTTTGCTGTCAGATGTTAAAGTGTTCTTGATTGTCCTGATGGTCCCTTCCAGAATGGGAGGCAGGATACTTTCCATAAAGCAGGTCAAGTGCAGGCTTGTGACATTTCTCTGTAAAGCTCAGATGCAGACAAGAGAAAGATGAATTGCAGAAAGCAGAGCTCTGAGCTGTGCTCACTTCATGGCCCTTAGGAGAGTCTGCCCAGGAGAGTCGCTTGGTTGGCCCTTTGCCACCCCAACCCCTGCAACTCAATGCTCTGAAGCCTCCCAGAGCAAGGACAGGTAACCTTGGTTCACAGTCAGTGGCATAGTGTGGGTCGCCAGAAGTGGGTGAGGAAGGGTGAAGCACCCCTTGCCCCTGTTCTTCATTCCAAATCACACATGCCGACATTTTCCTCCCATGAAGTTCTAAATACATGCAAGAAATTGGGTTTGCATATTATGTATTATACATGATGTACCTGTATATGTACATGGTGACGTGGTGGCGCAGCGAGTTAATCCGCTGTTGCTGGGCTTGCTGTTGCTGTTGCTCCCAACCGCAAGGTTGGGAGTTCGAGACTGCGTGACGGAGTGAGCTCCTGTTGCTTGTCCCAGCTCCTGCCTACCTAGCAGTTCGAAAGCACCTAAAAAATGCAAGTAGATAAATAGGGACCACTTCGGTGGGAAGGTAACGGCGTTCCGTGTGCTACGGCGTAGAGTCATGCTGGCCACATGATCAGACAAAAACGCCGGCTCTACAGGCTTTGAAACGGAGATGACCACCGCCCCCTACAGTCGGTCACGACTAGACCATTCGGTCGTGGGGAAACCTTTACCTTTTATTTACCTTTTACCTGTATATACTTATACATGCACAAATATTATAAATTACATGCATGTGTGTGTATTATACATAACATGTATTATAAACTGACATTAGCCTCTCTCAATTAAAAAAAAAATATGAGAACACATTTTGAAATGCAGCAAGAAGAGTACATGACTTGTAACCAATATTCATGCAATAATAGGAAAATAGTTAAGGAAAGAAAAAAAAACATAGAAGTCTTTCTTTGTGCTGAACATCCTTTCACAAAAGTCTCAGTGTGTGTTCCTATCATGGAAGATGGAATGATGTAGCCCCATGTTGCACATCTTGATATGTGAGCCTCATTTATTCCCTTCTGATCCTTATATATTCCTGTTGCTGTACCACCACTGGCCACTAGTTGGAACCCTTTCTTCAATATGCGGGCCTCAGAAAGGCTGGCAGTGGTGGCTGGGAAGTGCTCTTCAAACACTTCTGGGGGAGGGGAGTTTTTGAGGCCCACAGAGGCTGTTCTGTGAGTCTCAGAAAGGCTCTTGGATAGGACTAGAGAGTATCTCCAGTTGAATCTGGGAGTTCAGGTGGAACTCTGCCTCCCCCAACTGCACATCCCTGCTCCCCATCACACTCCTGACTTCACTCATTTTCCTCCCACACACTAGTGTTGAAAGGGCTCCCAAGACCTCCCTGAATCTGAGGTGACATGTCAGATGCTGCCCCGCTTACCTGGTGGTGCACTCTCTGCTCCTATGACACTCTAGCATGCTATTCTCCTCCCCTTCACACTTCAATGTTGTCCTCTCTTCCAATCCAGAGAGGAGGAGGATCAGTGGAGGTGGTCAGAAATAGGTACCCCTCTGCCAATCTTCTGCCACTATTTCAGTTGTCCTCATGGATGACTCATGAGTTGTCCTCATGGATGACTCGGCCCACTACTAACATTAAGATTACACCAGCTCAGCCTACTGCAGGCACAACTGTATTCCTATCCTATGCCAGTATAAGTTCATTATGACAGCCTAGCCTAAAGTTCTACAGCCTAGCCTAAAGACAGCCCAGCCTACCAATGCGGGGAAGGCTGGATTGATTTGTGAACCTAGCACTCCAGTTGGCATAACTCAAGGGGAGGATTGCTTTGTCACTCTGTTTAAGATCCCAACCCTCAAGGTGTACATTTGTCAAAGGAGATTTAAAAACACCACACACCCTTAATGGTGTGCTCTCTCTCTCTCTCTCTCTCTCTCTCTCTCTCTCTCTCTCTCTCTCTCTCTCACTCACTCACTCACTCACTCTCTCTCTCTCTCTCTCTCTCTCTCTCTCTCTCACACACACACACACACACACACACACACACGCCTGAACTTGAAAGGCAAATGTTAACAGACAAAATGTTAACAGACAAAATGTTAACAGACAAAACTCCCGCGACGTTCATGCAAACCCCATGCTCCCACCAGTGAGTAATCGTGATGGAGGTGGCCAGGTGGCATGATTACGCATGGATTCAAAGAGCTCAGTAATACATGAAAACATATCACAACAATGTTGGAGTTTCCCCTGCAAAGCCTATCGTCATGATTCAGATCTTGGTCATGCTGTCGAATGTGAGCATTGAAATCTGGGTCTTATTAGTTGACACTTGCACAATTTGTCAGGCTTGGAAAGTCTCTGATCTATTAAGCTCCCTTCTAAGCTTCCAGTCACGTAGTGGCAGGAGAGGAGAAAAATGCTTCCTGCGGGGTTGGAGGTGAATGTGTGCTCATACACCCCGTCCCAGGTACACATGTGAGAATGCTCAGCTTTTCTCCCCCCCTTCCTTTTTCCGCAAGCCTCTGGAACTTCTGCAAGTTCTGGGATTGCTACAACCGCTTCAGCATGGCGCATCCACTAGCAAGCGAGCAGTCTCCAGGCACTTCACAGATCAGCGCTACGTGCTGGAACATGCTGCACACTAAGTCAGAAGGCTAGCCAGAGCAAGAACGCAAGGAAGGAGTCACTGAGGCTGGGTGTGTGTGTGAGAGGCAGACGAAAGGTTACTAGAAAGACTGAGAAGCCCAGGAGCCAGAGTTTGATGCCAAGGAGCCTTGGGCACGCCTCTTTTGGAGGAATCTTGTAGCACAGGCATGGACAGAGTGGCATCAGAATGGCATTCTCAGAAATGCCTGTCTAAAGGGCTTTTCCCATGACTCTTTCCCAAGACACTCAGAAATTACTGAGAGCAGGAGGGATGTTGTTTATCCATTGGTGTGCTTCTCTTCAGATCCCACCATGTCTGGGGGCAGGGAGAGAGGGGTGTTGGTGTGTAACTGTTCAACTTTGAGAAGCACTCTTAGACCAAAGGAAATCCATACTCCCATGAGCCTTTGAGAACAGGAAATAGTGAAGTACCTTTGGATTTATTTATTTTTTAATATGGAAGACATTCAGCAGCTGTTAAAAGCCCAGCAGGGGATTCTCACTCCAAAATAATCCAGCCCGAACAGAATGTTTGTTGTGACAAAATGGCTTCACTTGTCAAAAAACGTGTAAAAATTCATTTAAGCTGTAATCTATCCCACTTACCTGGGAGTAGATCCAATTGATGTACCTTGTGTACCTCCTGGTGGAGAAGGGAAAGGCAGGATACAGATATTTTCAAATGATTAAAAAAATAACAACTGCAGTGCAGGAGCTACTGCACTCACCAGTTCATAGGAGGTGAACTGCTGGGAAAATGAATATAAGGTGGCCACAGTGGCATTCCGGGGTGGGGGGAAGTGTAAAGTTTTGTGGGCTGTGAAGTGCTGTGTGATGAGCCCCCCCCTCCCCTGAGCCATTTGTAGCTATCAGAGCAAAGCAAAGGAGACGACCCCCACTTTGCTCTTGTACCCACAAATGGCTCTGAAGACAAGGGGGTGGGAATGCTTTACATGGGACTTTGGGTGCCTGAGAAATTTAGCATTTTGCCCCCCCCCCCCGGGAATACCACCTCCAAATATTCTGGAGTTCATGTACATCCCTTTTGTGTCAGTGTTCTAGTGAAGAAAGAAGTTCCTGGTTTCCTACCATCTCAGAAGGCTCTGCTAACTCTGGGGCTATTGCTGAAGACCTAAAGAGGTCAGATATTCACACTTAACTGTATTTCTGATGCAAAGCAAACAAAGCAAGCAAACTATTCAACTGTGCGTGAGGCCTGCAGCCTTCAAAAACAGATGGTGTCTGCAGCAGATAAAATGGGCAGCCCAATCCAGGGGTTTAGCTTTTGCTACAGAAGCCCAAGCAAGAACATCACTGCAGCAAGTTCCAGTCCTGCCAGCCTTTTCAATTCTACTGGACCAGAGGTCCCCCTGCCCCAATCCTCAAACGTTTTTCTTAACTAAGGCCAGGGAAAATGAAAATTTCCACTGCTCCCTATCAATTTAACAGAAGCTCACCAGCAATATGTGTTTGTGGCAGGGGCGTAGCTAATGGAAGTGTAGCCCGGTGCAGAGGGCAAAATGATGCCCCAGAAGTAACATCACAACAGGAAGTGACATCACAGTTGTATTTCAATTTTCTTTGGTTTTTTGGCCATAACATTTGACACAATGAAATATATTCTAGATTCATTATAGTAATTTTACACTCCAGTTTGTTTCACTGCAATCTGCATTAAAATCTGCATTGAATGGTCTATAAATGATAGTATTATTCCTACAAATCACGATTTTAACAAACCAAAATATTTACATGACAGTTATATTTTTGTTTTCTGGGGTTTTGGCCACAGCTTTTGATAAAGATATTACACTCTGGTTTGTTTAACTGCATTCTGCATTGTAGCGTAATAGTATTATTTGTAATTACCAGGGTTTTCACACTTTTGGCCACTAGTGTCAAGCTCAGCTTGTTGCCCAGTGTAATTGCACCCCCCTGCATCATTGTAGCTATGCCCCGGGTTTGTGGTCAGTCAAGCAAGTGTCATCACGAACAGAGTGAGCATCAACAAACAACCTACTTTACTCTCCAGATTCTGACATGAGAATCCATGAGAAGCAAAGGCAATGAGGACGATGGAAGAGAAGAGCAACACAGCACTTCAGGATAACTCTTGCTATCATTTGGTAACAAATGGGCCAGGTCCATATAAATCCTGAAAGGGGGCCACTACTCTAAAGTTTCTGTTTGGTTCTTGCTCCCATGCATAGACAATCAGACAGCATGCCTAAATCATGAACATTTCTCAATGAATTAAAAGTTTTAAAAAGGGAATTATCACCATTCTGTATAACTTCCATGTATAGACATCATTATAGAAAAGAAAAAAAAGCATACAGTTCAACATGGACATAGCACTTACGTGAAATCATGTGAAATAAGTAAGACCAGTTTCTAATACAACTGGTGTGTTGGAGTCTTTCCTTTCATTGCCTGTAATATGTTTGTGGAATCAATTACACTGTTGACCAAATTCTTTCATAGCAGTCCATCATAGCTGATTTCCAGTTTTCTGCAATGTCAATTAGCCACTGTTCAAGATGGTTACCCTGTCAAGGTCTCCCAGCATTCTTCAATATCCCAAAGAGAACTATTTTGGGATTAGTTGATACAGCAATGAAATATTTGTATATGGTGGGGAGAGGCATTTATTGAATAAAAGCCAAAGCTGCATTACTACACTATGACCAGTAGATGTCATTGCATTCATATGCCAACATCCTGAATTTGCCTTGCCTTCAAATTGCTCCCAAATGAGACCAAGTCTATCGAATTCAGGCAAAGGACTGGTTCACCCATATATTTTATATCACTTGATCACTCACTGTTGAATGCATGAACTGATTCCATTGAAAATAACTATGTTGGTTTGATGTAATATTTTATATCACTTTATATCACTCACTGTTGAATGCATGAACTGATTCCATTGAAAAGAACTATGTTGGTTTGATGTAATATTTATTTAAAACATCTGTACCTTGCCCTTTAGCTTAGTCTTGAGGGCAACTAATAATAAACAAAGCAACAAACACGATAGAAATTACACAGTTAAAAAGATGTTGTTTCTGAACAACAAAGGCAATCCCCTTTCTAAAATGTAAGGATCATCAACATTTGTTGTGTAGTGTTTGGTGAGTGTGCAAACCACTTCACATATTTTATTTGGAGGTGTGAATGGTCCAAACTCGCTCCCCAATTTTGTTGTTCCCCATCCCCCCGCTTCCACCAGCACCATTGTGCATATACCTCCCTGTGTGCACCATACAGCACACATACAGTATGCCACACACAGCAAGTACCCTTCCAGCATGCACTATCAATGGGAGCGCCTGCTTGTGACCTCATGTTCATCCTCTTTTTTGCATGCTCAGAGCATACGAGGAGGATGAAAACAGCTTAGTCTGCTGGGATATGCTCTGGAACCTGTTACTGTCTCCAAACCATCCATGCATGAATGGAGAGCCATGAGGGTAGATTTTAATTTCAATTAAAAAGCTGCTCTGCCCACCAATGTACTATGTGGGCTGCTGGCATGGCAGACTCACCTCTGTTTTGTGGAAGGCTGCTGCCAGTGAAAAGGCCCAGAGTCTGTGCACTGGCGATGATGCTATGCAGACTAGCTGCCAACAGAGGTCTGTTGACAGTGTGAGCAGATTGGGGATAGTTTGGGCCAGGACAGGGACAGATTGGGGGCAGATCTTGGTGGCAGCAGCACCGGAGGGATCTAGAACTCCTTTACCAGGCCTGAAACATCCCTTGTGGCGAACAGATCTACATCAGCAAAAGAGCAGGCATAGATCTGAGTAGGCCCATAGGGGCCGTAGCATCAGCAGAGTTGGTACGCAAAAAAAGTAAATAGAAGTAATGGAAGGCATTATTGTATATTACAAAAAAAAAAAATTCATGTTTGATAGATACATTTTTGTTAATTATAAGGATAATTATCCTGTGCTGTAACAAGCAGAGCAGATTTTTCATTTAATTTTGAGATTATTCATTACTTAATTACTTAGAATACAGGTAGATGATCCCTTATCCAGACACCCAAAATTCAGATTATTCCACAATCCAGACATTTTTGTCCAAGGTTTTTTTAAATGCTCTGTAGTGTGAACACTAGAAAGTCTTATGCTCATTCCCACATACAGATGGTAAATTCTAGTCTCTGCTCTGTGCTGTGTGCCTTGTTGAAAAAGGCACATAAGAAAAAGGCACATACGCAATGAAAAGAGCAAGAGGAAGCATTTCTCATTACATTTATGCAATTATTCTGAAATCCAGACAAATTCAGAATCCAGACATCTTCCTGTTCCAAGCAGTCCTGATAAGGGATACACAACCTGTACAGCCTAATCAGGCTAATGTATTTGTGCTCATTTTGTAAACTATAGACAACACAGACACTGTAGGGCTTAGGAGTTAGTCATTAATGTAGAGTTTAAAGGACCAGCTATATATGGAAAGATGTCTGTCTTCTGAGACATAGTGGAAGCAGCTGTG
This sequence comes from Lerista edwardsae, assembly GCA_029204185.1. Classification (NCBI taxonomy): domain Eukaryota; kingdom Metazoa; phylum Chordata; class Lepidosauria; order Squamata; family Scincidae; genus Lerista; species Lerista edwardsae. The sequence continues at coordinate 3,069,706 of JAJKFI010000058.1, read as the reverse complement.
ATCCAAAATATAGCATAGATGTAAATTTGAAAGCCAAGCAACTAACACAGGCATGGAAGACTGCAGTAACTACACAGATTTTCTTTAAAAAGCCAGATTTTCTCCCTTATTCCCTGCAGTATGTTATTAATTCGCTTGGCATGTAATGGAGCAGAATGATTGTATTTATGAGCTGGGCTACTTCTTTTAACATGATCCAATATCTGCTTCCTAAACCTCTTGTTTTTATATCCATTACATGCAGGGAGCATGGAAATCAACAAAGAGCAACTCAGAAGACTTGCCTATGTCAAATGAAGATTGCCAACTGCCAAGTGTCAAATATGGATATAATTTTATAACATCATTTTATAATTAAAGTAATAAGTGAGGTTTCCTGCTATTGTTTAAAAATGTGTCATGATGCATTTAAATCAGAGATAAAGACTTAGCGAGGGCTGCTAAGTAACATGTTGGCAGCAAAGATGGTATAGAAGGAACAGAAGAGAGACATGTGCAAACAATTTCATTGAAAGAGTTATGTTTATGGCATGTAGATTCTGTTTTAGGAACTCTAACCACTTGGAAAGTGTTTTCATTCATGCCAGAATGAGGTTAGCTTGTTTGGTATTACACATCTACGGATAGAGTTTTACTGCCAGGGAAATTTAATACGTTGGTTTTATGAAAGAACAATATTTTAAGTAAACTATAAAGAATTCCCCAAAAAAGAATGCAGAAGATTAATCAGTCTGGGTGCAATCCTGCAATCAGTTACTTGTCTACAAAGTGCTATTGAAGGCAATGGCCAGAATCCAAAGAGCCACAGACATAATTACTTCCATGCACACAACGGAGCTTTGGTCATGTGGTTCTCAAATAGCGGTCCCTCCATGCTACATGGCAAACCGCTCTTGAAACAGAGGGGATTTTCAAAGGCACTTTGTGGTAGGGCATGGCAGGGTCTGCTGGTCATTAAGGAGGAATTTTGAAAAGGCTAAAAGTCCCACTGGGCATGCTGAAACCCATGGATGAAAAGCTTTTGGGATTCTAGCCAATGGTTCCCTATGTATAACAAATGGCGGGACTGTATCCGTTCTTGTTGACCCATCCAGAGAATAAGGAGTTAAGCACTGGAGCATCAGAGAAAAGAAAACTTTGACTAGAATCAGACAGTATCCGTCACGGTGATCCAGGGTAACCACAGTTCCACAGAGATGTTCCCATGGCCTGCTCTGGAATGCCTTGGGCTCACTGTCATGACTTTTGTCAGCAGTGGGGCCTGGTTGGACTGAGTCATAGGCAGTTGTTTCATGGCTTATTTTCAGAGGGCATTAAAAGAGAGCCACTATACACTGTTTGGTTTGAGATTTCCTTTAGGGGTCAAAGTAGACCTGATGGTGGCAGCTGTGTTTCTTTTGTTTGTCTGTCTGTCCCATCCACATATAAAGGCGAGCGGTTGCTGGTTATGATGGCTATAAATAGGCATGTCTCCCAACACCAGTTGCTGCAATACAGATATGCCACTGTTTGTATCAGCCTACATATCACTTCTGGGCTTCTCAGAACCACCTGGTTGGCTATAGTGGGAAACAGGGTGCTGAATTAGATGGGCCATCATTTGATCCAGCCAGGGTCTTATTATGATGGGAGTCTGATGATGCAGCATCAGAAGATGTACATGGGGCAGGAGAACCGAACTCCCACAGATACTTTTCTCCCAATCCAGCTAACTTTTGGCACCAGATCCAGCCTGGATGATTCTCTGCAAGACCACAGCTTTCCTAACTCACTTACCCCATTTATGTTAACATTACATATCTTTGACATGTGTCAGGGAGGCTGGGTTTAAATTTAATGGAAGTGATTGCAAAGGAGAGCAAATGAAACGTGGTGGTCCTCAGCTTCTCCTTCCTTTTCATTTGCAGCCCCAGCAACCACACAAGTCTCCATGATCATTATTCAGACGTTGATCCCAGCAAAATCTATCTCGGCCTTCTAGCACAGATACACCTTGTACAGTTGCGCTTTGCACAAACATGAAATTAAATATGGATTCACTGTTTTGTTTTTTGGGACCAGGGATTGTTAGGCTTTTATTTTCAGTGATTCAGATCGGATGTGATCATTAAAGGAAACTTGAAAAGGAGTTCAGCATAGTGTGGTTTTTCTTCTTCTTCTTAAGTCTGCAGTTTCTTATTGTTATTCCGGCTCGCTTTTTAAAATATCTGCCGACTATATACCTCATCCAATGAAAGAAAGCGTTCGTTAATCTCGTTCATTTCCAGTATTTACGGTTCTAAGAAGAATAGGAAGGAAACGGATGCTTTGGATTTGTAATAAAATATCAAACTCACAAACTGAGCTGGCCTGCCGTAAGGTTTGAGAACTGATACTCACTGACCTCATGGTTGCAGGCAACGTACCAAATTGTTCTTGACTATTGAAAGCACAACACTAGAGCATGGTATTGAGACCGCAAAGTAAAATATACCAGAAATGGTCAATAATGAGGACTTAACAAAGTCTAGTGAATGCTTTGATTCAGAGGGAAACTCTTCTCAGGGATCTTAGCAGCAATTACGTCATGTGTTTGAGGGCGCAATCCTATACTGTGCCAGCCTTGTAAGGCCGACATAGCAGGGCAGTATCCTAAGGTCCATTAGGAGGCATCAGCAGCGAAGTGCAGGCCAAGGGGAGGTTTTCCCTTTAAACCTGCGTAAGCCCCAGTCACCCCTATGGGCCTGCTCGGATCTGTGCCTGCTGTTTTGCAGGCGCAGAGGAACGTGGACAGGAGCGGCCCGAATCGAGGCCAACATGGCTGGGGATGGGGTTTAGGATTTGGCACTACGGCCATCCTGCGTCACAACCGCATCATAACCGCGGTCTCCACCCATTGAGTCGCCTAGTAACACCCCTGGAACGCCTCTGGAACGCCCTCGCGGAGGCCCTGTGCCGACTGAGCGGTGCCGACACTTGCCTGGTGCATAGCTGGTGCTGCTGCTGCGCCTGAGCGTTGGCACTGCTGCGAGCACTGGCCGAGCGCCTTAGCGCCAACACGGATGCGCTTTACAGCACATTCGCGACAGCGTCCGGCCGGCACAACAGCGCAGCGCTAGCGCTAAGGGGGGTTTAGGATTGCGCTCTGAAACACATTATTACATACTTGCAGTATCTTCTGTATTTATCCATTTTTTTTTAGAATCAGGAGTCCTATATAGATGCTCATCTCTGTGGGGAGACTAGCTGCCAGGAGAGGGATGTGAGAGAGGGAGAGGAGAGGAGAGGAGAGGAGAGAGGAAACAAGAGAGGGATGTGAGAGGACTGGCAAGATCCATCCCTGTTTCAAAGTATTCCCAAAACCCATCCCCTATGTGTACAGAATTTGAGCGCAATCCTAACCTGGAGTTAGGCCGGCACAGGTTAGGCCAGCAAAATTTGGCCGGCACAAGGATCACTGTAAAGCACGTTTGGACCACCCTTGGAGTCAGGGAGGATGGCACATGTCTGTACGCTGACCTCTCTGACTCCAAGAGTGGTCCAAACATAGTTTATGGTGGACTTTGCTGGCCTAACTTGTGCTGGCCTAATTCCAGGTTAGGATTGTGCTCTTTGTCTGTAGAAGCCAACGTTGTACCTGGGGAGATATGCCTGGGAACAGACATTCAGAAGCATGCTGGCATGGGGCAGGGGTGGCAAGCACACTCTCATTCCTTTCCCACATGTTTGTCTCCCCACAGCGATAAACGTGTGATTAGCAGCCCAATCCACTGCAACACCTTGCGCAGCAATGCACCCACTGTATCCCATGGAAGAGTTTTAGCATGTTGAGGGCTCCTTGAGGGAAAGGAACATTGGTTCCCTTCCCCCAGGGTATGTCCTGCTGCTGTCATGGGTCAACTTGGACCTGTGCCAGCAATATTGCTGGCTCAAGTCTGTATTGACCTATGGAGATGGATCAGGCCCAGGAAGGGGGTTAGGATTCGGCAGGCGCTTCCGCCACCCAACCGATTCCCTTTCCAGGCCACATACTGACATAGTTTGGCCTCAGTGTGAATACAGGCATGCCCCAGTATCCACTGATTTGGTGTCCATGGTTTCAGTTACCCACGGATACCATCGATACTGGGACGGAAAAGATAGGGTGACATTAAACAACTTTTTTAACCTTGTTGTGCTGATGTTCCCCTATCTTTGAAAAGTCATCCCCAGCATCCATGGTTTTAGGTATCCGCGGGAGGGTCTGGAACAGAACCCTGTTGGATACCAGGGCATGCCTGTAATATACTACAATGTAACTTCTATAATCTGGTTCCAGTGATTGGGTGTAAAGAATTCCTTTCCATGCCAGTGATTAATCTAGGACAGACTCTGAGTCCACTGTACTTTTCTCTACCTTCTTAATTGTTCTCGACAGTTTTTCAAAAATTCACAAACGTTCAACCAACAAGCATTCCTAGCATGGGTGAAAAAAACATAGTAGTTCCTCAGCTTTGATATGTTCTGGTTCTAATGGTTTGAAGTTCTAAGTAAGTGATGCCAATAGAGTTGGTATTCATTTAAACTAAGAACAATGTGCTCCCCCCCCCCATTTAGAGGCTGAATACAGAATTCTCATTCATCTGGATACCCTAAGATTCTACCATATGCACAAGAGGCCAACAGGAGTGTTGTGAATGGCCTTGTTGTAATGGGTTGAGCCAAATCCCTGGATTTTGAGTGGTTTCAGTTTCCACTGAAACTGTCCTTCCATCTTTTCAATACAAGCTCATCTATAGCATTTGGAAGGAATCTCATTCTGATATTTTGGCTGGAGACCTCAGCTTATTGGAAACCATCTGGAACGGAAGAAAATGGAATGTTAATGGGACCCAGATAGACTTTTTGGCTGGGCTAACAATTCATAGCAAAACTTTCCAGGAATGAATGTTGTTGATACTTCTGCTATTATACTGCCACGAACAGTTTATGTACAGAGTCAGAAAAAAAAATTGTGATTGGGCTCTTATTGGTTATGATTTTAAACTTCTACAGAGCAGTTAGATACTTTGCAGACAATGGCAGTTGTGGGGGATTGCGGACCTAATTTACTCATTTTTGGTCATATTGTAAACTTGAAAAACAAGTGAACCTCTTATTTTCTGAAGTTATCGCGCAAAACAGTAGCTCAAATACAAGAGTTTACAGGATGTGTTGAGACAGGAACAACTACACTGGAAAGGAGAACCAAATGAAGGGCTATGCTACACCATCATCCAGGCAAAGGCAACAATGAGAAATAAGAAGGAAAAAAAATATATGAATGACTTGTGCTAACTGGGCAAGAGGCACTTTTTCAAGTGGCGTTCCTCTTTTATTTAGTAAAGGGAGTTTATTTAGTTATTCTTCACCCCAGCAGTGTCTCTTTTAGTAGCTGTTGCTGGTGTCTGCTCTGCATCTTTTTGGATTGTGAGCCTTTTGGGGACAGGGAGCCATTTAGGGCCCAACCTTAAGTCCCGCATTGCTGGTGGTATGCTTATTCCGGCCCTGGATGTTGTAAATGTGCCATAAAGCACGTTTATGGCGCCTGGAGAGAAGATACCACCTGTGCTGGGGCCGCACCGGTTGCACTGTGCTCCAGCATGGGTGGTACAGACGGACTGTGCCCCAGCAGTGCCAGCTAGCAGTAAAGTCCATGGGGGGAGGAGGATGTGGGGAGGGGGCAGGACTGGGGGGGGGGGAGGAGCGGGCCCAGACCAGAAGGGTGGGGCAGCAGTGGCTTTCACCGCTGGATCCTCAACCCCCTGCATCGGGCTGACATGCTACTCAAGTCTGTGCTGGCAAAGTAGCTGGTGGGGACTTGAGGATTCCCATTGCAAGACCCATAGCTTTCCTGGGGCGGCTGCCACATATCCTGCAGGATGTACCAGTAGCCATTTTGCTATTGCTGCCCCTTCAGGAGCCGGGCCGCTCAGGATTGGGCTGCCCGTTATTTGTCTACAAGCAGCTTTGTGATCTTTATTTTTGTTGAAAAGCAGTATAGAAATATTTTCAACAACAACGGAACTATTTATTAAAATAACGGATTTGTTCCTAAAGAGATTGGCTTTAACTATTGAGAGTGTAGGGAGCAATGCAGTGAAATATTGCACACACTCTCATAGATGAACCTCCCTCTAGAGAGCAGCTGGAAGGCCAAAGCCTATATAGCCCTCTCCACGGTTGTGACCCACCTCTGTGCGAAAGGCAAGAGCACCCAGAGAAGAGACTGATGGGAACCTGAATGCTCAGGTGCGCCAAGATGGTCCTTCTGGTACCTAGATACCTAAGATGTATAGGCCCTAAAGATAAGAGGTGGTGATGCACCTAAATCTCCTAAATATGGCCTAGGTGCCTTTAAAAGGGGATTGGACAGATTTCTGGAGGAAAAGTCCATCATGGGCTATAGGCCATGATGGGTTGTGCAACGAGTGTAAACAGGATGCAGGCATCTTGTTGACTCCTGGGCTCCCTGAGGACCTGGTGGGCCACTGTGAGAAACAGGAAGCTGGACTAGATAGGCCCTTGGCCTGATCCAGCAGGGCTCTTCCAGTATGTTCTTAAGCACCAGCACTTTGAATTGGGAAATGGATGCAGCAGCATCCCACAGCTGAGTAACTGTGCCTTTCCCTGATCCATAAGATTGTCAGTGACATCATTGCTGAGTGGCAACAGGCAGAGACAGTGAAGTCCCAAAGACCTCTGTAGCAGGCAATAATGGGGAGATTTAAAGCCAGGAGGAGAGAATGATGGGGGAAAGTGAGTGGGATCAAGATGAAGATCAAGAGGGGGAAGCAAGCAGAGGCAGTTTGGAGTGAAGCAAGGAGTCTGGGGAGGCAGAAACAATTCTTTACATATTCATTAAACACACACACACACACACACACACACACACACACACACACACACACACACACAC
>JAJKFI010000058.1:2981255-3062780 GCA_029204185.1 Lerista edwardsae | reverse complement strand
CACACACACACACACACACACACACACACACACACACACACACACACGGTCCAATCATGTGGTGCTATGTATTATATAAAGAAATGTAAAATAATGTCATTATAAAAATGAAATACTAATAAAACAAACTCAGGTGTGTGAATGCTGGTGTGTCACCCAAAATGTCTTGGTGTGTTGCCTTTGACACGCATGTCATAGGTTTGCCATCACTGACCTAAGAGACGGTCGCCCGGACAAGCAGAGAAAGAAGCAGAGGAGGACCAATGACAAAGGAAGGCGGAGAAGGACAAGGGGAACTGTTGGGGAAAGAGAGAGGCAAGACGCTTCCTCCCTGGCTTTGGCTGGCCATTAGCCCCTAGGCCCTGCTATATTCCCTACTTACTTTCAGGCCTGCCTTGCCCTCAGCTCCACCACAAAGCCCACCTGGGGTACAGTGGTCCAAGCCCTGATTGCTACCACCTTGAGTCCCAACCAGCCGAGTCTAGGAGCTCCACTGGAGGAGCTACCATGAGCAACCAAGCTCCCAGAATGACTGATCACCAAGGGCACGCAAAAATGTATTCAGGGTCACCCAGAGACAGTGAAGGAAGGAAACCTTATCAATCGGCCCCTTATAAGCAGTAGCTAAGCCCAGCGAGTCCGTTCTTTCCCCCTTCTTTTTGCTCTGACCCCATCCCTGCCATGTCCTTCCGAAGCCCCTACGATGCTGAGCTTTGCCTGTGGAAGAGGCAGACTTCAGAATAGACATCTGGTCGGCTGTAATGGCCTTCACGCCCAAGCAAGTCCGAAAAAGGCTGCTGCAGTCATGATGCATCACAGCCCCAACTGAAGCAACAGGTGGCACTGCAGACTCACATTTGCTAAGCAGCGTGTCTGAGCTGCTTTGCCAGCAAAACAAGCCCCAGCCTTCCAAAAACAACAGGTTCCTTTCCAAGTATTCCAGAAATATAAACAAGTCACTTTGGTCATTCATAATCACATCTTTGCCAACGTGAAAGATAGGCTGCAGAAGAAAAGGCTGTCAGCAGAGAGAGGACCTTCTTCGCATCATAAGAAGGACCGTAGGAAATAAAACTGTTACAGGCGGCCACCCAATGCTCGTTTGTACCAGACTGAACCGACTGAGTGATTCCGTTTATAACCAACTTCCTGGCCAAAAAATGGCACCCAAAGTGGCATTCAGTGGATAAAAATGGGATCAAATACATACATTTTTCAAAAATGACCGGAAATAAAGTTACAACCTAAGACAAGCAGGGTATTTCAATGTTATTGTTTTCTTGTTATGTTGTGCACTGTTGTGCGGTCTAGGAAAGGCAGTATGCAATAAATAAATGAAAACAACAACAGCATGAAGTGCAAAAACAGTCAGCTCAAGTAAAACGATCAGGTCATAAAATAATTCTTATTAACTTACTGATCTCCTAAATTTGGGGAGGGAGATAGTTTTGGCAGGTGCCACAGAGGAGAAGGCCCTCTAGCTGGCTGTCTCCCATAACCTCACAGAAGATGGGGGCCCTCGGATTGCAAGATGACTCCTCCCAACCTTCAGGCATGAGGGGATGTGCATGGACTGCCAGAATGCAGATTGTAGGATCACTAACTGAATGCTTCTACACATATTAAGAGCACATTTCTCACAGGTGATGAAAGCATGCGTTGGAAATCAAATCAATCAATAAGAAATATGATCAATTCCATTTTATATTAGGTTGCTAACAGCATGACATGTCAACAATAAAACAAAACAAATGCAATTATCTTTCTTTTTTCTCAAGATATTCCAACTTGTTAGACAAATATCTCCTGGGCACCCCTACCTAAATGATTCAGGTTTATTTGAATGATAACTGAACCACTTAGGATTGGCTGTAAACCATATGCCTTTTGTGATGTCATGAGCTCTAGACTCACAAAGGGAGTGTGGCAAGTGACCAGTCATTTCTCCTTCTGTCCCATATATTTGTTCTGGACAAAGGTGTATCTATGCAGAGGACATGGGCACACACACACACACACATGGACACACACACATGCACAGAGTCACTTTAAATGTGGATTAGCATAGGTGGGCCAAAAACTAAATGGTTAACAGATGTACACATGTGCTGGGAAAGGCTGGGAGTCAATACAAGTGGATTTTTATCCTGTGCTCACCATTTACCAAAGTGGTTGTGTGAACAAGCCTTTGGCAAGGTTATAATCCCATCTTTTTGGACCTGTGGCTGGCTGTAACTCCAATGGTAAGCATTTCTTTGGCAAAGTTTGGTAAAGAGCATATTTCCAGAAGTTACAGATTTACCTAACTATGACTCAGCCAAGTGAAATTAGATATATGAAAGGGAAAGGTGACACACTTCAGTGGGGACCAATCGGCATCGTGGTTCCTCCCCTCCCTGAAGGGTCTCCTGCACTGGCCCTCTGAAGAGAGGGGTGTGGCAGGGAGGCTCCCTGGATTTGAATGGGACCAACTGCCATTGTGGCTCCTCCCCTCCCACAACTGCAGTGGCCAATCCACTTGGTCATGATGTCATTCATAATGAGGCACAAAATAGTTGGTACCTCAACCTGTCCCATTTTCCTCTTCCCTCCAGTTTTCTTTTGCCTTTGTGTAAGATTTCTCTGATTGTAAATCATTATTATGAGATGTGAACTGCCTCGCATGGGCTGAAAGGCAGCATATAAACACAGTAAGCAAATAAATAAAGCCAGTCCTTTGTGCTTCAGATTCTCTCTGGGGTGTATGCTGCCCTATTTGTTAATTCCCTATTCGAGGCTGTAATGTAAGCCCAGCTGTTCTCCCAAGGCTGACTCGCCTGTCAGATCATCCTCCCTGCAAAATTAGATTTTTTTACCACATTGGGGTCTTGGAATGTGGGTGGTCTTCTTAAGCGTGTAGAGGTATCATTCTAATGACGGGCTTTCAGTTCGGAGAGCTAGCTGTCCTTTATAGCTTGTTAATATACAGCTGTGACTTCACAAAGGCCCTTTTACCCTCTTGACCTTATAGAAGATGTTTTACATTAAAAAGCATTCTTTACCTCTGCTTGCTGGCCTTTGGAATAATTGCCTAGGAAGGAGAAAAAGTCAAGGGGTTGACAAGTTTTTATGATCTCCCAAAGACTCCAGCTTTGCACAAGCCCCCTGCATTTCCAGTTAACCCATACTAAGGGATGAGGCCCCAGCATGAGAATGGACATCTCTACGCAGTGACAAGAGGACCTTACATTCATTTTGCCCACCTTCTCTCACTGTTACCTACTTATGAGGGAATAAGCTGACCTCTATTTGACCATTACCCTGTTTTGTAGCCCTAGATAGGTGCCAAACCCAGGTAAACTGAGGGCCCAACTCTAACCAACTATCCAGTACCACATCTTGCGGTGGTTGTGATGGTGGGACAGTTACAGAGGCCTTCTTCAGGTAAAGAAATATTTGTTCCCTTACATCAGGGCTGCATTGCAGCTTCATTGGTGCAGGAAAGTTGGCCAGGATTGGGCTCTGAGTCTTGGGTGGGCTGCCATACCTGTTGGGTGGATGGTGTTTGATGGATAACAAGGCATGTGCTATCCACGGGGCCTCGTTGTATCACAGTGCACATGTAATTCAAATGCCTGAGATCTGGGTATTCTTTTGCCTTCCGTTGACATAGATTGACATAGATTGACAGCAAAGGCTACTGAAGTTGTGCAGTGCTTGGGGCGCAATCCTAAGCAGCACTGGACTGGCGAGGCTGATGGGCCAGCGCCATATCCTAGCGCTGCTTAGGAGAGGCTGCAGCCTCCCCACAGCAAGGGAACGTGCGCTCCCTTACCGTAGGGGAGGCTCCAGCCTCCTCTATGGGCTCCTCGGATCTGCGCCTGCACTATAAATAGCAGGCGCAGATCTGAGGAGACTGTGCGGACTGAATCAGGGCCACGCGGCCTCCTGGACGGGCTTAGGATGCAGCTGTATTATATGGCCGCCTCCCAAGCCCGCCCATGCCCCACCCTCGACCCGCCCACCGTTTCCCTCCCGCTGCCAATCCCACTGCCGCCTCCGAGTGGAGCCTCCGTTGCACTGGCTGGCTTCAGCTGATGCAAGAGAGGCTCAGCATGGGTGGAACATTACCGTTGCTCGAGTGCCAACACAGGGATGCCCGTCAGCGCCCCCCGTGTCGGTGCTCCGCCCCTTCAACGACAATATGATATAGTGTTGACACAATGCGTGCAATAGGATTTCGCTGTCAATTATAGGACTGGGCAGCCCCCCCCTTTTGTGCTCCCCTCCGTCACTGTTTGTGGAAGACTCAAGGGGGGATGATTTGGTTAAAACTGGCGGGGGGGGGGAGCCAGGAAGTGGGACTTCTGGTTTGTATTAAAGGCTTCCATCTCCCCTCCACAATTCAACTCACATACTAAGGGCACAATCCTAAACTGGAATATGGCTGTCACAGGCCAAGCAAAGTTTGGCCAATGCAAGGGACACCGTAAAGCAAGTTTGGACCACTCTTGGAGCTAGGGAGAATGATGCACGTCTGTATGCTGGCCTCTCTGACTCCCAGAGTGGTCCAAACATACTTTACAGTGTCTCTTGTGCTGGCCAAACGTTGCTGGCCTAACTATGCCAGCCCAAGTCCAGGTTAGGCTTGCACCCTGAGTCAAGGGCCAGCTCTCTGAATACTGTTATCCTGATTTGGCCACAGAGCTCAATTTGCTGCGGGGATGAGTTGGAACCTCGCTTTCCTTTGACAATGGTGCAGATTATGAAGAGAGTGTCGTTTGCCAGCCCCCACTTAGCTGCACATTGGAAGTCACTTCACAGGACTGATGCAAAGTTGCCAACTCTGGCAGCTTTTTGTGTGTACCTCATTATTTCGACTGCTCTGCGTTTGTGAGAAGTTCTGTTTTCACATAAAAATAATAATAGTCCAAGCCTTTGTAGCTGAAGAGAGAAGGCTGAATATGCCCTGAAAGCTAAAAAGCCAAAAGGAATATGCAGAAAGGGGAAGGACATGCTTGTTTTTGAAGTTTTGGGGTATGGCAGCTCAGATGTGGCCTGCAAGACAAGAGATGTGTGGCCCTGACTGTTAGAAAGTGGAAGAAAGCCCCCTCCAGAGCACTATTGTTTTGAAATGTTCAGTATCTTGTTTAAAATTCATTTTTGTTGTAGTTCAATTTCTTTGGGATACCACAGAGGAATCTGCCTTTAGAGAATCTGTCTCAGGACCCATTTTGTCACTTGTTCATAAACATTCAAATCATGTCCTTTTTACTGATGACATCATCTCACCCACCTGCTCCTCATATGTAGGACCATGGACCAGACATCCTCTATGGCTCCTGGCCTCTAAAGTAGAAGTCTCCGACAGCCCAATCCCAAGCAGTGCTTGTTTAGCAAGGCTGGTGCAGCAGGGCTGCGTCCTATCGCCATTAGGAGGCAGCAGAAGCACAGTGCAGCACAGGGCAAGTTTTCCTTTTGCACCCAGGTAAGCCCCAGACAGCCCTATATGGGGCTGCTCAGATCTGTGCCTGCTGATTTGCAGGCAGAGGTGAACGTGCGCAACAGCGGCCTGAATCGGGGCAGCCCGCCCTGGCTGGGGACGGGGCTTAGGATTAGGCGCAAGGGCTGTCGTCCGTCGCTGCCCCTGTTGCCACCCACTGCGCCACCCTGTTTTGCCCCCAGGATGCCTCTGGAACGCCCTCGGCAATGTCCTGCACTGGCCAAGTGCTCCTGGCGCTCAACTGGTGCACAACCGGAGCAGCTGATGGGTGCAGAGGTGCCCGCGGACCAGTGCTGCTGCTTGCACTGGTCCAGTGCCCTACTCGCCAGCTCTTGCAACAGCACTGGACTGGTGCAAGAGCACAGCGCTGGTGCAGCATTAAGTATCGGGTTGCGCTCTCAATCTAGAAATGAGGGTGACCAGATACCATAACCACGAAGGAGGAGGCAGCATCATAAGAACATAAGAACATAAGAAGAGCCCTGCTGGATCAGGCCAAAGGCCCATCTAGTCCAGCTTCCTGTATCTCACAGCGGCCCACCAGGTGCCCCAGGGAGGCATGAGACAACAAGATGCTTGCATCCTGTTGCCACTCCCTTGCACCCGGTACCAGTAGCCCACCACCTTTGTCAGGAGGTTGCACAATCCATCATTGCCTATAGCCCACGATGGACCTTTCCTCCAGAAATCCGTCCAATCCCCTCTTAAAGGCATCAAGACCAGATGCCATCACCACCTCCTGTGGCAAAGAGTTCCACAGATTAACTACCCGCTGGGTAAAAAAGTACTTCCTTTTATCTGTTTTAACTCTCCCAACCCTCAGTTTTAGCGGATGTCCCCTGGTTCTGGTGTTTTGAGAGAGGGAAAAGAACATCCCTTTATCGACTCTATCCCTTCCATGCATAATTTTGTATGTCTCAATCATGTCCCCCCTCAGGCGCCTTTTTTCTAGGCTGAAGAGCCCCAAACGCTGCAGTCTTTCTTCGTAAGGGAGGTGCCCCAGCCCCGTAATCCCAAAATGCAGGACATTCAAGAAAAATGTAGGATGTTACAAAATGAAAGCTAAAAGCATATATATCTATCGTGGGCTGTCTTGTCCTCCTTTAATGCCACCCAATGCACCAAGGACAAACACGCAAGCAAGTGAGGCAGGCAGCCCCTCTTGATGCTGGCACCCCGCGTCTGTCTTAAAATGTAGGGCATCTTGCAATTTACCCAGGACAGAAGATCGAAATGTAAGACATGCCCTGGAAAAAGAGGACATCCTCTCACCCTGGGCACAGGCCTCCAACCAGCACCACTGGAGACATATATCCTAAGGCAGTGGTTCCCAAACATTTTGGCACTGGGACCCATTTTTTAAAATAACACCCTGTTGGTTCCCCTAGCTTTTCAAGATTAAAAAACCCCAACATTTACCAATGCTCAAGCCTCTGTTTTTATCCTTCTTATTATGGAGGAGGCTTCCAGTGGCATTCCTAGAGGAGGGGGCAAAACACTTAAGTTTTTCCTGGAGTCTGAACTCCTTTGTAAAGTGCTCTTCCCCCTTGCCTTCAGAGCCATTTGCGGCTGTGAAAGCAAAGTCCCTGAGCTGGCTCTCCCAGCTGTGAGTGACTTTTAAGGCAAGGGGCAGGGTTGCTTTAGACAGGAGTTCGGGCTCCTGAAAAACCTAGTGTTCCCCCGCTCCAAGGAATGCCACTGGCACCTTCTGGAGCATTTTTGAGCTCCACATTTGTCAGACTGGGGACCACTCTGGTGGCCTGGTCTTGATAGGAGCCAAGACATGTTTGCTTACTTGTGAGTAAACATGCATGCGTGGCCCATTCTTAACTTGTGCTGGAATGGCAAGGCCTGCAGGCCTGTGAGGTATCCAGCACAAGTTAGGGGGCTGCTCTAGCCTCCCTGGAGCAAGGGCACATTTGTGCCCTTGCCCCAGGGTACGCACCAGCCACCCCCATGGGCTTGCTTTGACCTGTGCCTGCTGTTTAGCAGGTGCAGCTCCAAACAAGCTGTGCAGCCCGAATCAGGCCTACGCTTGGGGATGGAGGCTTAGTTGTGACCTAAGGGCTGCATCCCAGCTCCACCCCCTTCCCTGGGCAAACACGCCTCCCATTCTGCCCAGTTCCTCCCTTCCCTCCTTCCCTGCCCATTTAGTGGGTATGGGATTTTTCTCCTCCTTTTCATTCCTGGATCATTGACTAGTTTGCTGTAACAGCTCCCAGAATTGCATCACCTTATCCTTCAGTGACATTAGTACAAACAATTCACATCAACATTTGGGTCGGGGGAAATAGTTGCTCTCGTGGGCATGTTGTGTGACAACCTGACCCAATTTTTTTTCCTGCATGAGACAAATGTTGGTTATTCAAATACAGACTTTAGCTGCCCATGGAGATGCAGGTGCATCTGAATGAATGAAGAACATATAGGAGGCTGCTTTATATGGAGTCATACCAGTGGTGCGATCCAGCAGTGGAAGCCACCATCAGGTCCAAACTCCTTGTGGGCCAGCTCCTCCCCTCCCTCCACCAGGTTCTGCCCCCTCCCCGCCCCCCCCCGCCCCAAATGGGCTTACCGGTGGCCTGTGCTGGTGGAGCACTGGCAGTCTCACCCACCTGCATTGGGGCCTGACACTAATTGAGTGCCAGTCCAGTGTGGGCAGTGAGATGTCACAGACGTGCTTTACAGCATGTTCACAACACTTGTAGCCAGCAGTATACACGTACCACTGGCGATAACGGGCTCAGGATTGAGCCCTTAGTATCTCCAGATAGGGTTGAGACAGATTCCCCTGGGAAACCCTGGAGATTCACTGTCGATCAGTATAGACAGCATTCAGCCATCTGGACCAATGGTATGACTCCATATAAAGCAGCCTCCTGTATGTTCTTCACTCATCTTCAAAATGACCTGGTCACAAGTAGCCATCTGGTTGTTGTTATTAAGAGCGCAATCCTATACTATGCTGGATTCAGAGGCGGATCTATAGGGAGGGCAAAGCTCCAAGTGTTGCAAGAAGCCTGACCCTGTCATGTAAATCCCTCCTCTCCCTTGCTGCTGTAGCCAGTAAGCAACGCCAAGATGTTGCTTTTCCCTGTGAGGATTGGCTAAAACGGTGCAGGAGAGGAGTGATTTCTACTGCAAGGTAAGGCTTCTTGCAAAACCTAGAGCTTTGCCCTCCCTTAGATCTGCCTCTGGCTGGATTGGCAAGGCCGCCTGGCCAGCACCAAATCCAATGCCTGCTAAACAGCAGGCGCAGATCCGAGGAGACCGCGCAGCCTGAATCGGGGCCTCGCCGCGGCCTCGCAATCGGGCTTAGGAAGCGGCCGTATGGCATCCGAGGGCCAGAAGAGCACATGTTTGTGCACTGATTAAGCAGGATTGGGACTACCTGTCCAGTGTGTAGCAGGCAGGTATCATGAGAAAAAGTGGGAGAAAGCATTTCAAGGGACTGGAAGGGACCGTTTCTGGCCATTAATGTGTATTTTGGTAGTTGCTTGAAGGCTGCGGATGTGCCCGCGGGAGAGTTTGTGGGAAAGTAGGCTCGGCTCTTGTCTTTATTAGAGAAGTCCTCTCTTGTAATTGCCTGTGATAATTAAAGCAGATTCAGTCATTCTAACAGGCATTAATGCTGTTAGTTGCCAACTATGCTCTGATCCCTAAGTACTGTCAGTCCTTCCCCCCCCCCAAGGCTGCACAATAAGGGAAATGGACCATTTGGATCACTCTAAATGCAATTTGTTCAGTTCTTGTCAAGCATATAATCCTGGGACAAAGAAAGGATTTGGGGGGCATTTTTTGGCTCGCAAGGAACAAAGACCCAGGCCAGTCAGAAAGCAGGGTTGTCACTTGCAGCTGCACTGATAAAAGAGCAGCCACTAAATGCCTCCTCAGTTTTGGACGCTTCGGAGGGAAACTGAACTTTTGCTACAGCAGGTGCTTTCACTGCACTCTCTGGCTTTCCCGTGGGGCTGGTCTCTAGGTCTTTCTAGGTCAGGGTGCACAACGCATTCACAAACAAGAGCGTCTCTGGAAGCAGTCAGATGGACGTACAGTACAAAACTGCCTTATGCTAATCCAGTCCATTGGCCCATTGCATACAGTGCTGTGTGTTTCTGATTGGCAGTGGCTGTCAGGGTAGTGTGTCCTTCCCAGTGCCACTGCTGACAATCCTTTTCAGTGCAGATGCCCGTGATTGGACTTGGGGCATCAATAACCCCATGCTGGAATAGGGATGCCAATCGATCTGCCCCATATCCAGCAGGTCTGGGACTGCCTATGGTGCAACCTGGGGCAAGGGGAACTGATTCCCCTTACCCTGGGTAACACAGCAGCAGTGGTGTAGATAGAAGCTGTGCTGCCTAAGGGCACACTTCCATGGCCGGTTTTCCAAAACACTGGAACTGACATTTTTTAGAAGGTCTTCTGAGGGGAAGCCTCCCTGGGTCTCAGAAGGCCTTCTAAGGCCTTAAAAGTTCCAGTTTTTCTGAAAACCGGAAATGACCTTTTAAGACCTCCCAAAGGCTTTAGAACACAGTCTGGTTGTGTTCAGAGGAGGTGGGAGCAGTGGTGTTATTCAGGGGGTTCTCCCAGGTTCTATAGAACCGGTTGTTAAATGGCCGGGCCCTGCCCACTTGCTTACCTCAGCTGGCTTTGGGTTTTTTTTTTTTGCTCCGGCTATGACGTCATAGAACCGGTTGTTAATTTATTTGAATACCACCACTGGGTGGGAGTGAGTGAGGGGTGACGGAATGGGGGGTGACATTGTTGTCCCCATGAAGGGCAGCCCAGGGCCCTATGACCCCCCTCAACTATGCTAGTGTGCAGCAGTGGCCCAAATGGGGCTACTCAGATTTGCGCTGCTGAAATCTGAGTGCAAATCTGAGCAGCCCAGAGCAGCCCGTGGGCCTGTCCCCCCCCCACCTCCTCCGGCCCTGTTACACCTCCCTCCAGCCTATTCTGCCTTCCCTCCACCCACTCCCACCCTCCCCAACCCTTGGTGCCAGCTGAACTCAGCTGGTGCTTCCCCATTTACTTGGGTCGACATGGAGACTGAATTAAGAGGCTGCCAGTTCTGGACCAAATATTTGGCTCACAAATGACGGAATTAACTGCATGCCTTGTAAGGCAGGACTCAGCTGGACTTAGCTTTGCCACCTATGTTCAGGCCCAAGGTACACGCCTGGAATGTACAAAGCAATTGTAAAATGTGCAGAGTGCCTTTTCCGCATCTCAGGGTGGTGGGTGTGAATTGCCTGCTCAATTCTATGATTTAGAGCACTGGTGGAACATGCGCTCTGCCAGTGGTGACTGCCGAAAAGCAGCCATAAAGTGCCTTCTGGTAGTGCACTGAAGGCAATGGGTGGGAAGGCCTTTCTTCCTCCACGTGGGAATCATAGCACATTTAGAGTGCAATCCTAAACTGTACTGTATTAGCGAGGCCGGTGGGCCTGCACCAAATCCAGTACAGCTTTGGTGCACTGGGGAGCCTCGCTGGGGCAAGGCAAGGGCATGTTTGCGCCCTTGCCCAAGGGGAGGCTTCAGCGTCCCCATTGGTTTCTTCAGATCTGTGCCTGCATAGCCGAGGAAGCCTTGTGGCCTGAATTGGGGCTCCACAGCCTGGAGATGGAGGCTTGGAGCGGCCTACTGGCTGCATCCCCTCTCCGTCCTTCTCCCTTTCCACCCCCCTCCCCAGGCCGGCACAACTACCAGCTCGCCCACTCCTGCCCAGTTCCTTCCTTCTGCCTGCCCTTCCCATGCCTAGAATCACTCTTCAACTAGCACAGGAATGGTGCTACGGTCCCTCTGTCAGGAGCTGTTGGGCCAAAGCTGCTGCTGCTGGCGTGACATGGGGCTGATGCAAGCACATAGTGTCGGCGCAACATCCTTTCTAGGATTGCCCCCTTACTTACCTTACAGGGCTATTACATATGTCAAGCGTTTTGCACATTCAGAGCCCGCTATACTGTACAAATGCTAAACATTATAGTGTTGCCGATGTGTTTTATATATCTAGATCTAGATCCATTTTAAAGAGGAGTTGCATTTTGACCTACATATGCTCTCAGAATGTAGGAGAAGCTAGAATTAAATGGCAGTGGGGAAAGAGGAGAACAAAACACCATGAGAATTCCTGTACCACCAAATGTTTCAGTATGAGGGCCACATCGTATATGTTACACAATTTCATGGACCAAAAAACACTGTCCTTACATTGAGAAATGATATGCAAAAATGTCAAACATTAGCAAATGCTCAGAAGAAAAAAAGAAAAAGAAAAAAAGATGCTGTGGGCTGGATAAAATCTTGTGGCAGTTGGATGAGAGTGAGACCCCTGATCTACAGCACTGTCTTTAAAGGGGAGAGAGAGAGAGAGAGAGAGAGAGAGAGCACATCTCTTTTCTGTTCCATTCTCATTTTGGCTTCTCCGCCTGCTGACAGCCGCTATCTGTGTCTGGAGGTGAGCAAACACCAGAGGCACTTTGTGAGTCAAGTGTCAAGACATGGCATAGAGTGATATTGCCTGAAGTTGCTCCCTCTGGTCTTGGAGATAGCAAAGCCAGGTGCTCTGGAGAGCAAAAGTTCAATCCCATTGGCCTCCATTTAGAACTGGAACTTGTATGGAGGGACAGTGGCAAGTTACCTGGTGTTGACAAGTCAGATGAGAGAAGGGTCATGCATCCATCTGTGAATTCCCCAAGAAAGCAGAGAGGGATGCAGCTGATCAAGCAACACATACATACCCCTGCTAACTAGGCAAGAGGCACTCTTTCAAGTGATGTTCCTCTTATATTTAGCAGGGGGAGAGTAATTGTCCCTCTTCACCCCTGCGCAGTGTCTTTCTAGTGGCTGTTGCTGGTGGGGTTCTGCATTTTTTTAGATTGTGAGCCCTTTTGGGACAGGGAGCCATTTAGCTTTATTATTACTATTTGCCTGTAAACCACTTTGTGAACTTTGTGTTAAAAAGCGGTATATAAATACCGTTTGATGATGATGATACATATGGGGGCAGGGTGGATTTGTTGAATCTTCCTCTGTGGTCAGCATCTGAAAACTAATACCCCAAAGTACAGGGACAATTCTCTGCTATTGCCATCTGTGACCAGCTCCATCAGACCTTTAGGGCACAATCCTAACCTGGAGGTAGGCTGGCACAGTTAGGCCAGCAAAGTTTGGCCAGCACAAGGGCCACCATAAAATGCATTTGGATCATTCTTGGAGTCAGGGAGGATGGTTCATGTCTGCGTGTTGGCCTCTCTGATTCCAGGAGTGTCATTTTATGTCGCACTTCCTACCTGATGATGTCACTTCTGGCTATGACATCATGGTTAATGACATTTCCAGTGGGTCCCAACATGGGTGCCATTTTAATAAGTGGGTCTTGATCTAAAAAAGTTTGAGGACCACTGTGTTAACATTGCAAAGGGCTTGAAAAAAAAATGACATGAACAGATGCATTCTATTTGAAGATGGGGAGAAAATTCCCATTTAATTGGATTTCAAAACAAGTATATGCATTGTGGAGCAAAAATAAGGGAAGGCAACCTCCCTGAG
Source organism: Lerista edwardsae (assembly GCA_029204185.1). Taxonomy (NCBI): domain Eukaryota; kingdom Metazoa; phylum Chordata; class Lepidosauria; order Squamata; family Scincidae; genus Lerista; species Lerista edwardsae. The sequence goes on along the minus strand of JAJKFI010000058.1, from coordinate 3,049,744 downwards.
CAGCAGAAAATACCCATCTCTTTAATATGGCAGATAAAGATATTTCTGTTTAGACAAGCACTTTATGTATGATTATCTGCCATGATGATTTTATGGCAATCTTTAGGGTGCTATTTTGGGCCAAATCCTATCTGCTTTTCTAGTGCTGATGCAGCCATGCCAAAAGGGCATGGTCTGCATCCTGCAGGGGAGGGGGAACAATCACAGAGGCCTCCTCAAGGTTAGAAAATGTTTGTTCCCTTACCTCGGGACTGCACTGTGGCTGCGTTGGTGCTGGAAAGTGGGATGGGATTGGGGCCTTTGTATTGTTGATGGTGTTAGCTAATCTTTTTGGGCGTTGTCCTGGGGCTTCTTTCTGGAAGGAAATGTGGAGCACCAATATTATAAAAGGAAAAACAGTTACACCTGCAATTGGTTAGGCTGCATTTCATCAGCTGAGGATCTGACTTGTGAATTTGTCCCAATTAAATGCCCCCGCCCCGCTGCCCTACTTGAAATCTGTATCTAAAGATTATTTGTATCTCTGTCAAACCAGAGGGCCAGCCAGCACATCACTTCTCAGAATTCTTTTTTTTTTTGTCTCATTATTTAGTTGCTCCCAAGCACAGGATCGCCTTTTAAAGAGTCAAGCATAGATTTTTGCTCAGGACTCCTGTACTTGGCTGCCTGCAGAGGAACACAAACTGCAGGCTTGTTTTGTTGACAAGGGATGCTGAAAGACTGCTGGATAGGCCCCTTTCCTCAGGCTCAGAGACTGAGGGAGGAGATGAAAGAAATGGAAAACAAACTGACTTCAGATTTGAAACTCTGAGCGGACTGTCTCATAATAGTTGAACCAGACTTCTGGGAACAGTTTTGCTGCCCCTTTTCTGCTTCTGTGTAGTAGTTGCTGAAAAGAGCCAGGTTTTCATGCTAATCTCTTTGTGCAAAGCTGGCTTGTCGTGTTCTACTGCCATGTTTCACGACAGGGCTGAGTGACTCCGTAATCTCTCCTTTGGGGAATGACAGAAGCATGTCCAGGTGAACTGGCTGGGCAGCAGCAGCAACATTAAATCACAGCTACCAGGCCGTAAAATAAGTGTTGCATCTAAGTTGCCACCACCTACAGAGAAATTGGAGATGAATGTGGTGGTGCCTTCTTGTGCAAAACCTCTAAAGCAAAAGACACTTGATAAGAGCAGTGACATTTCTCAGGGCTGGTTCCCACCTGTTGGAATTTGGTTGCAATGCCACCTGTAGGACTCTGGAGGGTCCTACACCTGACCCTACATTTGTCCAGTCACCTGAGCCCATCTCCCTGTCCTCTCTGAGGTTCTTGCAGGAGGTGTGGTCCTTAACATTATAACTTCCCTCTTTCTCATATTCTCTCCAGCCCACCACAAGAGAAGTACATGCCCTGCCAAGGCTCTGTGCCCACCAGGCCCATCTTTACCAGACTTGCACACAAAGGGAACAGCTCTAGGGTTCCCTGTCCTAAAGTTCTAGGGCCTCTGATCATAATCGGAAGATGCACTTATACAACTATGAACTGTGAATGAAGTATTTCTAATGAAACCTTAACCAAGCCTCTGCTTCTGTGTATGTTTTAATGATAGCAACCAGCTGGGTGGGATATCTTTAACAAAGGGAGGGTATCACAGATTACTCTGCCCCCTCCCTTCCAACACCACCCACCTCTGGCTGACAGACACCTACAGAATACAGGAATGAAAGCAGGGTTTTGTTGGTTGGCTTGCACTGTGGGTAAAGTGCCTTCATAATTTACATGTTACCAGAAGGTACCTCCTGGTGGGACTCTGAGAGCCCAATCCTATGGATGCCTACACAGAAGTATGTCCCATTGTGCTGAATAGGACTTACTCCAGGAAAAGCATGCATAGGATTGCAGCCTGACACTTGTAGAAGCACAGTCTCCATGGCCAAAGTGAGTAAGATTAGAGATGTTGCCACTGAATTTGACTTAGGGCCCAATCCTATCCAAATTTCCAGCACTGATGCAGCCATGTCAAAGCTGTGGGGGGGGGGAGACAATCATGGAGGCCTCCTCAAGGTAAGGGAACCATTGTAAAGGACTGTATCAGCGCTGAAAAGTTGGATAAGATTGAGCCCTTAAAGTCCAATAAGACGTTGGCAGTTCTTGCCTGGGAGAAACATTCAGGGGATTTCAAGGGACACAAAGCAAGTTTAGCTAGGATTAGCAACTTTCCACCGGGAGGTTTTGCACTTCCCTCGTCCTCAACACACTGACTTGAAAATAGTTCATTCTGAATCAATGGGACTTGTTTCCAAGCAGGCGCCTGTTGGATTGGCCAGATTGGGGCGTCTGTTGCAGGAACATGAAAACCTGTGCACAGGGCTTCAGGTGCTTGCTCGAAGTTTTGGAGTCTGACTAGGAGAGATTAGTTTGAGCTTAATATCTGTGCGGGTGGTTTCTATAGAAACAGAAATTGATGAGGTTTGGGGGAACAAATATTTAGAAAAACATAACGTGTAAGGCCTATATTATCTCACCTCACTGGCTTTGGGAAGGCCCCCTCCCTCCCTCCACAGCAGTAATTTGCAGCCTCTGATGGGAAGCATTTTTTCCCCTTCTCAAGGAGAGGGGCAATGCTTTTGTTGGCAAAAGCTTCATATAGCATGCTGAATTTATTAAAATGGGTGAACAAGAGAGGTGGTCTTCTGAGTTACAAGAAAAACACACACACGTTTAACATAGGAATATTAACTGTACAAGACTGTTTAAAATAGCACTTAATTGACTCCTTCCAGGAGAGCTCTGTAGCATATGCTACAGCATTGCATAAAGAGGAGATCTTGTCTGGAATGGCAAAAGGGTGGTTGGGAGCCGGGGGGGGGGCACCTATAGAAGGTATGCTTAAATTTATAACATGTACAAAGTCCTCCTTAAACCTTTTATTTCAGCCTCTAGCACCTAGGTTGTTGGCTTCCTAACAAAAAATATTTGCAAGTCAACTCCACAATACTTCACATTATCAAATAATAGACAGACCAAATATCATTACATCTGAGCTGCGCATAGTTTCTCCCCACACAAAATGCAAAACATCTCAACTCACGGGGGCCTGGGAACACTTAAAAGACATGTATTTTTGGAGTTCTATTTTTAAGCAACTAATCCCCTGGAAAAAAATGTTTCTCTTAAATAGTTTAAGCTGTCCCTCTTGAAAGAATTTATTAAATATATCTGAGTATTACACTGATTCTGAATCCACCCTATGCATTTAGTGAACTACTTGATATGTTGACACAGAGTTTAAGGGCCCTATCTCAGGCCTATTGGGGTCTATGCCCACAGGAAAGCACAGGAAAAGACTGTATGGACTGGCTCCTGGCCAGTGGTGAAACCACATTGGTAGTGGCATGCCAAAAGCCACATGTGCCACATGGCACATAAGAATTGGAACCTGGTATGTCAGGAACTGTTCAGCACTGTGAGAAATATACTGGAGGCCTAAAATCGTCCTTAAAGCAAAAAGCCATGGTCAAGAGAGTTAAGCATGTACATGCTTTCATATCGTATTAACCAATGGAAGTCATAACTAGGGCAAAATAAAGGCAAAGGTAAAGGTTTCCCCATGACCAAATGGTCTACACCAAATGGCCAACTGTACGGGGCGGTGCTCACCTTTGCTTCTAAACTGAAGAGCTGGCGTTTGTCCAAGGACAAGTTTCCATGGTCATGTGGCTGGCATGACTATACGCCAAGACACACGGAATGCCGTTACCTTCCCACCAAAGTGGTACCTATTTATCTGCTTGCACTTAGGTGCTTTCGAACTGCTAGGTTGGCAGGAGCTGGGACAAGCAACGGGAGCTCACTCCATCGCATGGTCTCGAACTGCCAACCTTTGGGTCAGCAAGCTCAACAGCTCAGCGGTTTAACTTGCAGCGCCACCACGTCCCTTATAGCAGCCGATTGTGGGGGAGAACGAGAGAGCAGCAGATTCTGGATGCCCTTCACCCTGCCATGACTGCCTCCCTCCAGCCTGCCATGAATACAAGCTGCACTAATATGCTTTCTGCCCTCACTTTCAGTGAGTGGAAAGCAGAGCACCTGCCACCATGTCCCTACTAGGGCAAAATAACCAGGCCATTAAAATATTTATTATTCAACTCTTTGCATCGTCCAAAGCCGACTTCTCTAGCTCACAAGAGGGAAGGGATAATCAAACATATCAGATTTATTACAGATTAGCTTGATCCCAAAAGGAGATGAGAATTTGTGAAGATCTCTGCTTTGCTCTGCCTGCTGAGGATTTGTGGCTTCCAAAGGAGCTTCTTAGCTTTGCCTTACTTTTCCAGGGGTACAACAAGTATCAGTCCTGATTCAAGAAGCCACAAGGGCTGCAGAAGATGACACCTGCACAACCGAGCCTGCTGGGCTCACAGAGCTTCCCTCTCATGAAGCGATGGTTGGCGCTGCCAGGTCTAATAGCACCAATAAACTGTGATGCGACATGTACACAGTGAAGGGTGTATTTATTTACGAATGGAAAGAACATTTACCCCACCTTTCCCATGCAGAAGCAAATGCCCAAGGTATCTTCTATAGTTCTCTAATAACTCTAGACAAACAGTGAGCAAAATCATTAATAAAAACAATAAAACCATGTGTGTGAAAGCAACTATTTGGTCCAGAGAGAGTCTGCAGAACCAAAACATAAACCTCTAGGGGCGTATCAGGTGCTAGATGTACTCTCTCTTCATCCACAGCACCTGTTGGGGTGTTAGTGGCCAAGCTGAATACCAGGGGCATAGCTAAAGAAGTGCAGGGGGGGTGCAGTTGCACTGGGCAACAAACTTTAAAGGGGCAACAAGCTGAGTTTGACACTAGTGGCCAAAACGATGAAAACCTTGGTATGTATGAATAATACCATCATGTTATATATCATTGGAAAGGTAATTTAATGCAGAATGCAATGAAACGAGCTGGAGTGTAATATCTTTATCATGGCCAAAAAGCAGAACATAAAAATCTAACTGTCATGGAAAAATTGTGGTATGTCATATCACTTCCAGAGCATCATTTTGTCCTCTGCACTAGGCTACACCTTCATTAGCTACGCCACTGCTGAGTACAGAGACCCACTTCTGCATGCAAATTTTGCATGCAAAATTCTCTAGATTAAGACCATTATTTTTCTATATCTTTATTGTTTAGGGTGCAATCCTAACCACAGGTTGGAATAGGCAGGCTGACACACCTGCCCCATATCCAGCCCGGTGCTTGGGGGTGCTGCCACACTACCTGGGACTGTTAGGGTTCAAAAGGTAATTACCAATGCCTTGAATCATGCCAAGAAGCATATTGGTACCCATTGCAGCCAGAGTATTAAAGGTACAACGTGACTGAATAGCCACTTCTCCCATCAACACTTGCAGCTGCATTGTGCATTAGTTGAAGATTCCAGAGGCCCTTCAAGAGCAGCTGTGCTTTCCTTAGTTCCTATGGATAAATTCTGAACATGGTAGCCAACTCATCCAATCAAATGGTTGAAACATACAGCAGAACAAATAATATGTATCAACTGGAAGATTCTGTTTCACTGATACTCTTCTGAGACTAGGTCACATGATCAGGCATCTGTCTTCCCAAGCAACTGAATTAACATAAATCAGACAAGTTAGTGAGACGGTCTTAGTTGTGCACATACACAAAAATTTGTCAAAAAATCTGAACATGGAAATATTGGTTACAACCTGGTCAGTTTATCTCACTGTTTCCCAACATTTTTAACACTGGGACCTACTTTTTAAGTATGGCAACCTGCATAGGTTACCAAATGCAACAGTTGTTTTCAGATGCGTGGAGACTATTAGGCCATGGATGTTTGATCGGCCTAGGGACTTTTGCACCTGGAAAACTGCAGGGCTGGAGTGCCATACTGAAGAGTAATTGGAAGCACCTGTGTGGGGATGCTACGTGACAGGTAGCATGTAAGTTTGACCATGACTCAGCACCCTGATGATTGGTGGACAGTAGTATAAAGATGGATCACCATTGCTTGTATTTTTGTGGGTCATTTGTTATAAGAAGGAGGAGGAGGGGTGCTCCCGATATGAGTTTTGAATTATTGTTCTGAACTGCCTGTCTTGCCTGTGTATCTCGACCTAGACGGGATCCTGACTACTCTGTATGCTTGTCCCTTGAAGATAAATAACAAGTCCTCTAACTTTAAGGTATTGTTGTCTGATGCCTTATTTTGCCTTCTACCCTGCTGGGCAACTTGCAGCTCTGGAATTTTGCTTCATTAGACTCTGATCACTTCAAGGTCTGCAAAGATCCTAACACCTTGACATTTTTTCACAAACATATTTCTCTGGAAGTCCCCTAAATATATTGAAAAATACAGATTTATTAATGTTGCGCAAACGCACCTACAGCAGTTAATGGAGTCTCTGTGGCCCCCTAAAAATCAGCTCATGAACCCCCCAAGAGGTCCCAACCACCCAGATTGTTAAACCTCCACTGACACCCAGATTGAGAACCACTAGTTTATCGCTACTGATTGTCATTTAGATTACTCTTGTGATCCACTCTCCATTTTATCTCTCTAATTCAGTGTGGCACGATGATTGTATTGGGCTTGGAAGCCCAGTACAGATCCAAACCTCCAATTAGCCACATTGGAGTGACCTTCAGCAAGTAGGAATCTTCCAGCCTGTCCTTACTCACAGAGCGGTTCTCAGTATAACATTAAATAGCGGTGAAGGACTTTGGACACAGTAAGGTACTATGGAAACCATTAATTAAGCAATGATGATTATTAGAAGAAAAAAGTGCTTTACTGCGGGGCCTTGGGGCAAAGCCTTGGGCACATCTGAGGGTGCCCCATTTACACCCTGATGATGCTTTGAGTGCTATTGCTGCCATTGATACTAAACGTTCAGGGGCTGATGGATCTCTGACTTGGCTGACCTCTGATGCCTCCCTTGGATAAGAAAAAATAGATTCGGGAGTTCTAAAAATTACAATCATGACTTGCAAGTACAGTAGTAGAGTTATTAAAATAAAGAAATTTGCTTCAATAGCTGTCTTACTCTTCACTTTTTTTATCCTGTTTAAAAAAATGGGGGGGGGAGAGAGAGAGCACTTTAATGAACAATAGTACAGTAATTAATTTCCTGTCATGTAAGTATTGTGGTGTAATAATAGCCCATCACCCATTAGAAACACTGTTGACAGTACATGGCTCCTTTCAAAGGTGAGAACTCACGTGGCTATATACAGTTGTCACTGCAATTAACTGGAGCCTTTAATTATAGCCAGGTGGATGAATTGTTTTAATCACAGCTATATCTCTCTGCATCGTAACAGTAGTTTGTACGTTCGACACACAGGCAGGAACATCAAACGGACATGAAATGCTTGTGCAGGAACCTTGCCAACCTCTAAGGGAAGCTGTTGATCTCAATCTGTCATTTTTAAAGGTTCAAAAATGCCAAACACACACTCAGATGAGCCTCCTGCCTATAGCTTGTGACCCAGCGTTCTTCCTCTTGATGGCTCATGGGTAGCATTTGTTAATACTCAGCAGTACAGAACTAACTTCTGCTCTATAATTATACAGCTTCAGGTCTTCCTGTCTTTGAACTATTTGCTTTGAGGCTCTTCGGCAAAGAAGATACAATGATTATTAGCATGCTATTTGATGAGTGGTACAGAAAGAGGCAAGCCATGAAGCTCTCCAGCTTGAGTGCTCTGCCGAGAGTGAAAACAGTGCAGAATGGCCACGAAAGGAGGCGTGCGCTGGTTTGTTCTGGCACTCTTGGAATTTTTATATGAAAGATTGTTCAAGTGTCAGGTGGCATGCAAGATTCAGTCCCCAAAGTGACCTCTGCAAGAAGCCACACAGGGGCCAGGCATTTCCCTGGTCCTCTGACCCCTGCTAGTCTCTCAGTGGGACACACAGGTATTTAAGGGCACAATCCAAACCTGGAGTTAGGCGGGCACAATTAGGCCAGCAATGTTTGGCTGGCACAAGAGACACTGTAAAATATGTTTGGACCACTCACGGAGTCAGAGAGGCCAGTACACAGACATGCACCATCCTCCCTGACGCAGAGTGGTCCAAATGTGCTTTACAGTGGCCCTTGTGCCAGCCAAACTTTGCTGGCCTAACTGTGCCAGCCTAGCTCCAGTTTAGGATTGTGCTCTAAGGGAATGAGCACAAGCAGCTTATATTATCTGAATGGCACGTTATGGCAAAACTGCTGTACAAAATCTTGGGCTTTTTTTCTTTCTTGGTTTTCTTCCAGTGCTGCTTCCCAATCATAATTTCAGAATGGGCCATAGCCAAAGCAGGTTGGGGCTCCCCAGGGTAGCCGGTGGGGTGGCAGAGGCCAGGGAGGTGCTCACCGCAGTGTGGGGCAGCCGGGTGCAGCACACCCCGGTCGCACCGAGGGGAAGCGCGGGGCTCCCCCCGGCAGCCTCCGTGGAGGAGGCGCGGAGGCCGCAGCCAGCCGCAGCCGAGTAAAAGAGCCCTGGGCCTGGCCGGAAGTCAGGGAGGCCGAGATCTCACGAGATCTCGGCCCCCTGGTGAGACCGGAAGGGGCGGACTCCTGCCAGCCGGCCGACGGGCTCATAAGGAGCCCAGGCCGGGCGGAGGGAGGACGTTCCTCCTCCGGGCTTGGAAGAGTGCGGTGGGGAGAAGCTCCCTCAGGGGTCTTGCGCCCTCCTCACCTTCGCATGCACCTGGGAGAGACAAGGAGTGACCCCCCGGCCTTGAGGCTAGCCCCCAGGCACTGGGGGCAAGGGGGCACACAGGTGGAGGGCACAGTCCTTGCCCCCCATTGTAGTTGGGACCGAGGGGCTGGAGCCGAGCCCGGGTGGGCAAGCAGCACCCCACCAGGCTTGCCAGCAGGCAGCCTTCCCCGGGGCAGGGGCAAGCCGTCAGCAGGGCATTGTCCCGGGGTTGGCAGAGCCCTCTTTCCACCCTGAGACCTCACTCCAGGGGACACTGACGAGGGTGTGCCCCGGTGGCCTCCCCAGGCCCTGAAGCTCTGGACAGACCCAGCAGCTGGTGCCAACCTCCCCACTGAGCACACTGGACGACAGCGTCGGGCTTCTTGGGGGGGCAATCCATGACTTGGGGGGGCAATCCATGTCTAGTCCCATTATAGTCAATGGTGCTAACTCCCAGGTAAGTGCAGATAGGATTGCAGCCTCAAGCATTCCAGATTGGACTGGAAAAGTGAGAGAAATTTTTTTTTATCTATATAAATTATTATTTTTTCAATTGCTAACTTCCAAATCATAAGCATCAGTTTAACCCTCTCCCCCTACAGTTATCACAATTATAGAAACAATTACCCTCAAGTAACTGAACATCAAAATATAAGAGCTAAAAATACCTTTAAAGCTCACAAATCAAAAACATGACAGGACAGTGTTAATATAACTTGATACCTGGATGTCAGCCAGAAGATCTCATTTGGGAACATGCTTCAGAGAGAAGGAGCCATCCCTGAGAAGGCCTTACTTCACTGTTGGCAGAATTTAAATTTCTTAAGGATGAAGGCCATTTCTTCTGTGGGCTGTTTATGCCATCGGAACATTCCGGCAGCACAAACAACTTTATGGCTGTTGCAAACATGACAACATCAGCAACTCAAGTGTGGCCTGGCTGCCACAACAAGCAGTGAGCGATCAGGTCTTCACAATGATAAACACCAGATGCCCACTGCTGGTGGCAAGACTGCACAGGGGTTGGGAGGGAGGCAGGGAGGAGGGTAGATTGGGTCTGGGAAGGGTGTGGGTTTGGCAGAAGCAGTGCCCACCAAGTCCTAACCGCCTTCAACAGACCTGGTCAACACTGACTATCACTGACTATCACTTCACTGGTCAACACTGACTATCGCTGGCGGAGTTGACCCATGGTGTCAGTGGGGGCTTAACAAATGTTTCTGCCCCAAGGAGACCTCAACAAGTCTCAACAACTCCTCCATGGGACACAGCCCAATCCTACCCAAAGCTTATGATGGTGGACCTCATGATCTGCCACCATGAACCCCAGACCAGCAGTGCAAAAGCCGTGCCGCAATCATGTGCGTTGGGGCCGCTGGTGCTTATAGTCGGCCCTGTATGCAGAAACGTGGCTCTGAGATTTCGCTGGTGCAGATCCGAACAGCCCCATAGGCCTGCCTGGGACTTACCCTGGGGTAAGGGACAAATGTCCTCCTGCCCCATGGTAAGCTCCCACCTACTCTGTGTAGGATGCAGTGCAAGCCAGCTAGCCTTCCTCCTTCCACGCAGGTTAGGAATAGGCTTAGTCTTCTCTTAAAGGTAAAGGTTTCCCCATGACTGAATGGTCTAGTCGTGACCGACTGTAGAGGGTGGTGCTCATCTCTGTTTCTAAGCCAAAGAGCCAGTGTTTGTCCAAGGACAAGTTTCCATGTATGACTATATGCCAAGGAGCATGGAACACCATTACCTTCCTACCGAAGTGGCACCTATTTACCTGCTCGCAAAATTTTACATGCTTTTGAACTGCTAGGTTGACAGGAGCTGGGGCAAACAACAGGAGCTAACTCCGTCATGCGGTCTTGAACTGCCAACCTTCCAGTTAGCACGCTCAGCAGCAGTTTAGCCTGCAGCATCACCATGTCCCTTAGTCATTTCTTACATTCAATTATAATATAAGTGACACATATGAAAAGTAAGCTCCTATCTTCTAGCAAACAAATTCCACATTCTGGCAAACATTCAGTTAGCTGTCAAAGTAAAGGAATATTAATTTTTATGAAAAAAGTGCCTGATTTTGAAATATTGAAACTAGGGGATCTGCCAGTTCTTTAAAATAAATGTTATTTCTTCAGTTGATTTCCTCGGCTGAGGACGTATAGATGGGCAGCCCAATCCCGAGCAAGCAGTGGTAGCCAGGCAGCTGAAGGAGGCTCTGGCGGAGAAGTGGGTGGGAGAAGGGTGCAGGTGGGCAAGCGGTCTACTTGCCTCTGCGCCGGCTACTTAGCTGGCACAGAGGCACAGGCCTCTGTGCAGGGCCATGTGGCCCTGCACGGAGGTCAGGATTGACGGCGAATGCTGCCACTGGTCCCACCCCTGCTTCACCCCTCCTCTTGCCTAGGAAGGCCCTCCTGCCCTGCCCACAAGACCGCAATGTGGGCGACTGGTGTAATCACTGCTTGCCGGCTTGCGGTGCTGCTTGCGGTGCAGTGCAGGTGTTGCCCAGAGTCAGTGGTAATGGCTTACCGCCAGTGCTGGAGGTGCCTTATGGCACCTTTTGTGCAGAGGCGGATCTACAGGGAGGGCAAAGCTCTAAGTGTTGCAAGGAGCCTTACCCTGTCATGTAAATCCCTCCTCTCCCTTGCTGCTGTAGCCAGTAAGCAACGCCAAGATGTTGCTGTTCCCTGTGAGGATTGGCTAAAACGGTGCAGGAGAGGAGTGATTTCCCCTGCAAGGTAAGGCTTCTTGCAACACTTAGAGCTTCGCCCTCCCTTAGATCTGCCTCTGCTTTTGTGACACAAGTGCAGGTGGTACATATGTACTGCCCACGCCATGGCCCACAGGATTGGGCTCTATTAAACACAATGGGCTTACTTGTGAGTAAAGTAACACCATGTTCCAAACACCCCTATCCCTATCATTACTGAAAGATGTCCACTGTTTTCATATTGCTTGCACCCTCCCAGCAGATCCCAGAGCCATAATGAAATTCTGACTGCGTGAAATTATATTTCAATGGTTAAGGACAAAGGAGATTTTGGCTCCATGCGCTGGGCAAACAAATTAAATAAATAAATCCAAAATAAAACCTCTATTCATGGGACTAAGGATGATGAAAGACAGAGGGAAGAGAAGACACAGAGCTGACAGCTGAAGCTTGCGTCTGCTCTCATAGCTCGCAAAGCTGACAAGTAGATTGCCCAGAACAGGCACTTACAGGTTACCCTGTCAGCTACTTGAATGCCCTATTTTTTTATCTGCCACCTTCATGGAAGCGTTTGAAAAAAAAAAGGGAATCTGTGCCCATCTGATCAGCTGGCTCAGACTGGCATGTCATCAACTTTTGCAGCTCAAAAACACAGAAAAGGCCCAAAATCACAATAGGATTTTTCATCTACTTGTCTGGTTTGTAGCACTGCTGGATGACATTGATATCTTTGATGTTTGCAGAGAAATATGTAGCGTACAGTAGCGAAAGATACCAGCAGTGTTGCCACATGCAGGAAAGTTAACATTGATATTAAGTTAAGTTGATATTATGATCAATGCAAATTATACATTTTAACCTCAACAAGGTTGAGTCTGTTGGGCTTTTCCCCCCCAAATGGCAAATTCCTGAAGGCCAAACTCTGACTGATGGCCCTCTTGATTTACTGGGCTATTGGCTGTGGTTCTCCACAAGGGCTACAAGCCTATACATTGTCTAGGGTGGCAGGTTTCTTGCAAGGATTCTGCAACTCCCTGGGGAACAGTTTGGGAACTAATGCTCAAGGCACTTAGGCTGCTATCTTATCCACACTTACCTGGGAGTAATTCCCATTGACTATAATGGGGACATACTTCTGAATAGACATGCATAGGATTGGGCTCTTAAGCACTGCTGGAATGAGAGTTCTGGTGGTGCTGGGTGCATCCCAGCTATCACTAAAGGCAACACGCCAGAGTGTGTGGCGTGGCCGTCGCTGCAAGTGGCAAGGAGCTGGCTCCATGCAATGGCAGGCATCAGACACCCACTGGCCCAAATACCGTATGTCTGTGTAGGACAGCAGTTCCCAACCTTTACATGAAGCAGTGACAGCACTGCAGTGATTGCGCCACCACTGGAACAAAGGGCTTATTTACATTACCTGCAGGGTAGGAGGCTCATATCTTCATTCTATCAAAAGTTATGGCCAAAAGACTAAAACCCCAAAATGAAACTTTTTATGTAAAAATCGCTTTTTTATAATCGCGGTTCTCCAGAATAATACCATCATGTTATATGCCGTTGGATGAGGAATTTCATGAGGAATTCAGTGAAAAAAAACCCAGTGTGTAATATCTTCATTCTATCAAAAGGTATGGCCAAAAAACTAAGAGCTGAAAATTTTTTATGTAAAAATCATGATTTTTTAAAAAATCATTATGGTGAGTCAGTTCTCATTTCCATGTATCCCTGAGCTAATACTAGAACTTTTATTTAATTGTGTGAGTGTCATCAAAATGGCCGCAGGTTTTTTTGGTTACTAATTTGTTGGGAGTAATTCCCATTGACTGTATAGTAATTCCCATTCTGAAGTATAGTTAAATAAAATAAAATAAAATAAATAAAGTTGATGGGGGTAACACCAACTCTAGTGATAACACTGCATTTAGGTTGTGCATATGGTATTGTAATTTATTCTGTATGGTTTGGAGGAGGAGATCCATCATGGGAGGGAGGGTGACACGCTGACTTCCCGCACCGGGTGACGCAAACTCTAGTGAAGCCACTGTAGAGGCAGGGAGGAGGGGAACATGGGACCAGGAAGGGTGCGGTTTTGGCAGCAGCAGTGCATGCCGAACCCGAACCCTCTTCCTGTCATTGATCCACCTTCCTGGATCCATGTGGTCTTGAGCCAGCGATATCACTGGTGCAGGTCTGAGTAGACCCAGTGGGCTGGCAGTGGCTTACCCGAGGGCAAAGGAACAAATATTCCATTGCCCCAAGGAGATCTCTGAAGGCTGAAACTCGTAAGTTGTCTGATATCTTTCTGTCTACGGCACGGTCAAATAGCCAATATTGTCTCACCAATTTCATGTCTTTATTTCAACAAGTTGCACAGAACAGAAAATCTAAACGTCTGCCCCACCTAAATGGCTCCGTACATGTAGTTTTGAAGGAAAATTCCTCCCTAAGGACAGTGTATGCAGTGTTTATACATTATGTCAGCAAAAGATGTGCATGATACAAGGCATTGCAGATTAATTAGCTAATGGTTGTCATGCACTTTGAAGTTAGAAAGTTCTATATAAACTTTAAGGATGATTACAGTGATGATATGTTTGTGGTCCATAATCTGCTCTGAGTATTGCTATAATTACTGATAAGTTCTTTAAAGCCTCAATAGCTGCTGTATAATTAGCCTCTCTGAACCGACTTTATCTACCACACAATCAGGCAATTTTCTCAGGCATGGTTAACACAAGTAACCAACCTTTGCCATTACAAATAATTTCAGACAAGAGTGCTATTTTAAATATCATGTCTTAATTTTAATTGACTTGGACAGAACCTCAATGGGTGTAAGCAGTCAGTTATTGCTACAGCCTGTGGAACATACGGAATAAGTCAGACTTGCTAATGATTTAGGTAGCGCCTTGCTAGTGAGTAATGGCTCACAAGAAGAAGCCCTGCTGGATTACACAGTTAAAAGTCCATCTACAGCACAATCCGTGAGCCGTTTCCGTTGGCCCAGAACTGTCTCTCGCATGCCGTAAAGCACATGTGCGGCAGTTCAAGAATTGCTGGGCTGATGCTATCAGCTGACACGACCGACAGATGAGCTGGTCCTGCGCTGGCTGAGTTTGGCCAGGATGGGGCCATTTCTGGGGGGGGGGGAGGCCGGGGGGGGGGGGGCATGGGGGGGGGGGCCCGATTCTGGCCGCTGTGGCCTGCTTGGACTTGTGCTTGCTAAACAGCAGGCGCAGATCTGAGCAGCCCCAGGGGGAGGCTGGCGCCTACCCTGGGGTAAGGGGGCAAACATGCCCTTGCCTCATGGATGCTCCAGTGGCCTCCTAACCTGTGCTGTACAGTGACAGGATCTGGGAATGGGGAATTGGCAGCCCGTCCGTTCTGTTCCACCGCCTGCCCTGGCCTCGGGGGGGGGGCTGCCCCCAGTTGGCGCGCCCCACCGCTGCTCACCCAGGCACCCGGCGCGCCCCCACCCGTCCCCCCCGGCGAGCAGGTGCCCCGCCGAGGCCAGGGCAGCCGCGGAACGGAACGGACGGGCAGCCAATCACATGTACGTCCCGCCCAGCGTTCCGCTTCCTCATTCCCAGATCCCGTCACTGGTGCTGTATATAGCACAGGCCAGCCCACCTTCCTGTTTCAGCGCAGGTTATGATTGC
The DNA here is from genome assembly GCA_029204185.1 of Lerista edwardsae. Lineage (NCBI taxonomy): Eukaryota > Metazoa > Chordata > Lepidosauria > Squamata > Scincidae > Lerista > Lerista edwardsae. The sequence goes on along the minus strand of JAJKFI010000058.1, from coordinate 3,034,671 downwards.
GCTCTTATTCTCATGGAAGTATGTATAGGGTTGCAGTCCTAGTCTTATCTTCCTGTTTCCAATGGTGGCTGGTTAGGTGCTTCTGGAAAGTTCACAAGCAGGCCACAGAAGTGGAGGGGAAGATGAAGGGCAAAATGATAGCGGCTCCGAGCAGTTAGTAATGGCACCCACCACCCTGCTTCCCAATTCTTCCGTGCACCCCAGTTGTACAACGTAAACCAGGATTGGACTGGGGAAAGATACTCTTTGTTGCTGCTACCGAAGCCGGGTGGCAGAAGGAGGCCACCTTGGGAATGTCCCAGGTTAATAGAGAGCCCCCCCCAAATCTGAAGGATTGTCTAAAATCAACCAGGAGCAGAACACGGGTACTGAAATAGAAGGGCAACCTGCTCCCTCCCAAATGAACTGAGACCGGACAGTAAACAAGCAAATGAAAAGAAGTTGATTAACAGCCCAGTCCTAATGAATCCCCTCCCCCACCAATGCAGCTGCACCAAAGGAGTACATGCTGCTTCCTGGGAAGGGGGGGGGCAGTCCCAGAGGCCTTCTTGAGGCAAGGCCACTTTCATTCCCTTACTATGGGGTAAACCACCACTGCCCTGACAGGTCTCCTTGAGGAGAGTAAGAAGAATGGAGGAGAGTAAAGTAGAGGGAATGGGGGGGGGGAAACGGGGATAGGATAGGATGATTGTGCTGCCAGGATCCACCCCTCCTTCCTCCATTCTGCCCCCTTCCCACCAGGCATTTCCCCATTTCTCCTCCTTCCCACATCATTCTGCCCTCTTGCTCCTCCTCCTGTGATGATTTACCTGCCTTAGCACAGGTTACCTGTATTGGAAAAGGCAGGAGCCACCCCGAGGATAGGGAGTGGTATCAGCAAAGGCCCCTTGTCCCAGATAAACCAGGGATTACAGGGTTAATCCCAGAAGGCATTTGCAAGCCTTGCGTAGGTGCAGATGGGCATGGCTGATGAATTAAAGCCTGCCCACTGATTGGCCTCAGTATATTGGCCTAGGTATAAAGCTGGGATGGGAGATGGAGAAGGGACCTGGGAAGCTGAACCAGGGAGGCTGTGTAGGTACTGGAGGATGGTACCTTGGTAAGGAGCTTGGTAGGTACTGGAGGATGATACCTGGGATGCAGTGCTGGACTGACAGAGTGCTGCCTGACTGCCTGAAGGACTGAGGAACTGGCTGAAAGACTGGAGAAGGTAAGCTGACTGTGGGAAACAGTTGTTTGGCTGCCATGCCCCTGGAGCCACCAGCTGGAGGAGGCAGTTGTAGCTGGGACAAGCTGACTGCCTATTGTTTGGTGGTGGGGTATCTTGAGCAAAGCCAGTGATGAGGGCAGTCTGGAGGAGACTGGCCAGCCTGTGATCCCAAAACAAAGCTGCTGAAAGAGAGGAGGCCCAGTGGGTGAATGAACCTCCTCCCTCTTGCCTATCTCTGAGGCTGCTCTGTGGGGAAACTAGTTAGCCTAATGTGGGCATTGAGGTCCTTGGGGAGGCCCGGCAGGGAATTTGGTAGAACCTAACTTTAAGTTCTCTGTTGCAGGATGGGATTTGATGGAACATTACCCTCAGTCAGTAGTCAGACTGGCCAGGTGGGCCCTCTGATGCTTATAGTGGCCCTCAGCCAATTCTGCACCCAAATTACTCCTGAAGCCACCCTTAGATGCCATGCACAGATGATGAATATTGGTTGGCCAGTGGCACCCAGTTTTCTGTACTCATTTGATCACAGGACCTGCAGTCCCAGTCAATCTCAGTCTTTCAATGTACTTAGCAAGACCTGGTATCTCTGTAGGAAGGCATCTGTTCAAGGTGATGACTGAAAGCAGAACACCAGACTACAAAGTGGGTATCTTATCAGCGGTTCCTCAAGTAATATTCTGCTGGGGCTTGCCAGCATTTTTTTACCTTTCAAAGTATCTTCAATAGTGCTGTTTTTAAAAAAATCGTGTCAGCTTGTTTGTATTTTTTTCAGGCCCTGGATCTGGAATACTCAAGTGGAAATTGCTTACGTTTGTATCTCACTTTACTGCCGGTGCAATCAAGGCATTTCATAGCTCGGAACAACAGTTTACAATTCAACAGGAACAATAGACAGGACAATGGAAGAAGGAGAGAAAAGGAAAAGAAACCAGTTCAAGTACCTTGGTGACTGCGTACCAGAGCGCCTGTTTGCATCGACACGACGTCACTCCAAAACTTATAGCACTGACGTGGGGGCACCAAGCATTACCTCTGTGTCGGTGTTACGAGTCCCAGACCAGCACTGCCTGCAGCGCTGGATTGGGAGCACAGGCACTGTGCTGTCTCTGCGCCAGCCGAAGCCAGCTGGTGCAGGGCGGGAGTGGGAGGAGGGTGGGTATTACTGGGTGGGGGTGGGCGGGCCAGCCTGGGGAGGGGGGTGGCCCCAGGATTCGGCCGAATCCAAGGGCTCGTCCCCAGGCCATGTGACCCCAATGTGAGCTGTATGGCCTCCTTGGATCTGTGCCAGCTATTTAGCAGGCGCAGATTCAAGGAGCCCATTGGGGAGGCTAGCATCACCCCCCTGTACAAATGTGCCCTTGCGCCAGGAAGGCTCCACTCTCCCTCGATACTGCTTTGGATACAGCACAGGCCCGCTGGCCTACCTGTTCCAGCGCAGGATAGGATTGCGCTGCCAGAGAATTCAGGTTGGGGGAGGCACCAAATGTCACTGGGTCTTAGCTGAGCTGACGGAGGGGGGGGGGTCTTGCCGTCTTGCCTTTCCCTGCTGAAATAGCTAAAAATGGATTCAGTTTTTGGTGAAGAGGAACCAAATTGCAGTTGGTTTGAGACCAAAACACACACGCACGCAGAAAGCAGCTCTGGAGACAGCAGCTCCATGCCCCAATAGTATCCACGTTTCAAGGCAAAAACTAGCAGCCTCCATAACTCTTCATCAGGAAGCTGTGTTGGAGAAGGCTGACAGACACGGAGACAGAAGCTTGCAGGCTCCAGAAGCTTGTTATGTCTCTTTTCTTGGATGGTATCCTCATTCAATAGATTTCTTCTGATGAAGTAGATTGTAGTCCATGCATGTTTATCCTACCATATATGTGTTTGTCCTTAAGGTGTCACCGGTCTCTTTGTTGATAACCTATACAATAGGCCCAGTAAGTGCGTGGATGTTGTTTAGCAGCATTCCTTGCAGGACTGAAACACATCTTGCTACAATTTGAAAAGAACTGAAACATGGAGGCATGCCTTCCTGAATTTATGGGGAAAGCCTGTTTGTTTTTCATACACTGGAGGAACCATCTAAAAATAGCTCATCTTTGTGAAAACATTACTCCTGGAACCTTACCAAGGACAACAAGGGTCTGAATTATCAGCCTTGTTAATGTTCGCATAAATTCAAGCTGTCAAGCATTAACTTGTTCAGCCGAGATTTTATAAAGGCCTTCCTTTTCCTGTGCTTTGGAAACCCCCCTCCTCCTATCTATTGCAGTTCAGAAGCAGGGCTAGTCCATTATGCGGGCAGCGATCTGAGGACTGAATTCCAGGTTCACCTCAATTAAGAGAACGACACTTGGCTATTTTCTTCATCGCAAGCAGAGCCCAACTAAAACCTTTGTAAGGAAAGCCCGAACAACTCAAAAGTCTTCAGAGATCAGAATTAACTTTTGGTGTACTGTTTGCATGAAACTGTTGATAATTTTCAGCTGTTCCCCAGATCAGAAACAAAACCAGCTTTTGGATGAGTGGTCCAAAGGTAAGTGTCCTTTCTTTAAAAATGCAGATTCAGAGTGCAATCCTAAGCAACTTTCCAGCACTGTCCTAGCAGTGCCAATGGGGCATGTCCTGTGTGGAGCAGTGATCATGGAGGCCTCCTCAAGGTAAGGGAATGTTTGTTCCTTTACCTCAGAGCTGCACTGCCCTTATCTTGGTGCTTGGTTAGGATTGCACCCTAATTAATCCTGAATAAATACTACAGAGCCTTGTGTGGCACAGAGTGATAGGCTGCAGTATTGCGGTCAAAAGCTCTCCCCACGACCTGAGTTCAATCTCAGCGGAAGCCGGCTCAAGGTTGACTCAGACTTCCATCCTTCCCAGGTCAGTAAAATGAGTACCCAGTTTGCTGTGGGTAACGATGACTGGAGAAGGCAATGGCAAACCATTCCAGACAATGGGCAGCCCAATCCCAAACTGCTTGGCCACCACGGGCGCAGCAGTAGCCAAAAGGCTACTGCTGCATCCAGCAGAAGCCAGGCAGCTGCTGGGTTCTCTACGGAGAAAGGGACGTTCATCCTCTTGCCTGTGGAAAGCCCACCCCCTGGAATGGGGCTCCTTGGCTCATCCCCAGCTATTTTGCTGGTGGTGATTCAAGCAGCCCCATCCTGGCCTGCCCAGGCCTCCGCCGGGGATAAGATCCGGTGGTGGAAGCCATCTCCAGGTCCCACCCCCTTGTGATGCCAACCCACCCCTCCCCCTGCCCAGGAACTCCTTCCTGCTCTGCCCAGATTCCCCACAATGCAATAGAATCTTCTTCCTTCTAGTGTGATCACAAGGGGCACAGAGGCTGCCCCATCACCACAAGGAAGGGGAGCACTTGGCACACCATTTTAGGTGCCAGGAGGTCCTGTGTGAAAGTAAGGGGAACTGAACTGTCCCCAGGGCTACCATCCAATAATCAATTGCCCCATTCACTTCTCTTCCAGCCCATCTCAATTCTGGTATCAGGACAAGTCTGAGTAAAAAGGCAAAGGGGTGCAGGGAAGTTTTAGTGTCCTGCAGTGATTGTGATGCTGATGGGGATGACGACTTTCTGTATGAGAGCAGACCATTGGAGGATGGGCTTCCTGAGAATATTTCGTTTGACTTGCTTTTTCACCCAGCCTTGCTCTAAGATCAGAAGTATGAATCTAGTTTCTATGAACCTCTTAAGTGATGCTGCTAATTCAGAGAAGAGGATGTTCTGAGATGCTGAGTTCTGAAAGACCTTTTGGGCTCCAATCCTATGCACATGAACCTAGGAGTGAGCGCCAGTTAAGTCAGTGGGACTTGCTTCTGTGTGAACATCCATAATAGTGTGTTTGCCGGTTACAGGTAGAGAAATAGACAGAGCAACAAGGTGTCTGATAAGGCTTTACACTATATTTACTCCTTAGCAAGCTCAATGCTCTCTGCTGTTATCTGCACGCACATGCACTCACTCACAAAGCAGCAGCTGTGCTCTCATAGCCCTTTCAAACAGCTACAGATCCTATCTTGAACAGGGTCATGCTGCACGGGAAGGTCCTGTTGACATTTTGCAGGATGAAGTGAAGAGACAGCTGAGGGTCTGCAGCAGGGATCCTTTGCCAAGTCCATAGGTGTCTGCCAAATGGTCAGGGCACTCCGTCAGATCCTGCCAAAGACCCCTCTGTGGTCGCAGGCTGTGGAACGCATTCAGCCACAGACTACTCTCAGGGTGACCAGATACAGTGGAGGACAGAGTGCCTATATGCCTTTAACCAGTGGTTTCCAAACTAGTGGGTCACAACCCACCAGCCAAGGAAGCACACTGTTTTGTTTTTCAAAAATGAAGTTCTTAGAGGGCCAGTTCACCCATTGATCATAATTTGGTCTTCAATAGTATACAACAGCCTCAAGCAGTTCATGAAACTTGTTTGTATGGAGGCAGGTGATCTGCTTTCCACTCACTGAAAGTGAGGGCAGAAAGCATATTAGTGCAGTTTGTATTCATGGCAGGCTGGAGGGAGGCAGTGGTGGCAGGGTGAAGGGCATCCAGAATCTGCTGCTCTCTCGTTCTCCCCCACAATCTGCTGCTCATGCAACCCGCATCACCTCCTGTAATGGATGGACTGCCCCCCAAGCCAAAATAGTTAAAGCACCTGCGCTGAACAACTAACTGTTCACTTTGACCAGTTGACCAGAGCTGATAGACTCTATCCAACACATGTCTACTCAGAAATAAGTCCCATTGAGTTCAGTGGGGCCTACTCCCAGGTAAGTGCACATAGGATTGCAGCCTTAATGTTTTGATCACACCACATGTATTACACTGAAGAGATTATCTAAAGCAGAGTTGGGTGACTCTAGCTGAATGCATCAAAAATTGTCTGGCAACAGATGTGTGGTAACAGATGCTAAGCAATCACTTGTTGTTTGGGGTATTTGCACTAACTACAGAAACGTTGGCTGTTTCCATTTTTGTCCTCCTTTTTGCCTTAAGCAATTATGGGATGCATAGCAGGTTGACGAATGCGTTTCATAGCCTTTTTATGAATGGATTTATAGCCTACATATTTGGTTATCTCAGCTACGCGTGAGCAAAAGCAACTTTTTGTATGCCATTGTGTTTAGATTCAGATTCTTTTATTGTTTTAAGACCTATGGTTAGAGGAGCTTAACGCTAACATGAAGTGCGGGGGGGGGGGGAACCCTTCTTTCTACAAGTCTGAAATCTCCAAAGACTCGTAAGCCAGCATGACATATTGACTTAATGGAGTAGTGTATTTTTTGATTCAAGAAAGAATCCCCACAACCTTCTGATTAGACTGATACATAGATTTTCCAGAGATTAGCAAAATCTGAACTGCATTAAAATAATCTAGTGTGACAAAACAGTTTTGGCAGCGTAAATAAAACCTAACCTAAACTAAAACATAATTACTGTAACTCTTCTGGTTGCCCTTCACTACTGAGGCTGCATTCCTGTACACATTTGGCTGGGAGTAAGTCTCATTGAATTCAATGGCACTTACTTCTGAGTAGCTATGCAGAGGATTGTTCTGTGAGTGCCTTTCCTCTATAGAGTATTTGCAAAGTGAACTGCTTTAGGGTGCAATGCAAATGCGCCCTTGGGATGATGCATGTCACTTGCATTGGCCCAATGCAGTTGCAAACATGCTGTAAAGCATTCCTGAGCCGCAAAGGAAGGCACTGGGCCAGTGTGGGGAGCAGTACCAGCCTAGGGATGATGATGCAGAGCTCAGGTAAGCTGTCCTCATACTAGCAGAGTTTGGCCAACCCAGGGGCTTGGGAAGGCGGGAGTACAGTGGAATATGAAAGCGGATGTAAGTAAGAAGGGGTGAGGTCATAGAGGGCTTTGGGTTGGATCTAGGAACAGAGAGTAAGCTGGTGCAAGGACTTAAGCAGGGGCATAATGTGACCAGAGGAACAAGAGAGGTAAATTATTTTGTCATTGAATTCAGCAGCCAGAATGCTGGATGGTAGTCCCCAAGATGATTCAACAGAAGACCAGAAGATGGCTATAGCCAAGGAGAGAAATGACCTGAGTGTGAACTAGTGTTTTCAATGAGGGAACAAAAAATAAAGATGTATTTTTGTGACATAGAAGTGACATGATTTGGCAACAGATGGGCATAAAGGCGAAAGAGAGAAGTCAACAATAAAGCCAAGCCTCTGAGCCTGCACCACAGGATGGATGGTGACATTGTCAAGAGGGAGAGAATACAAGGGGAATGACTTGGGGATGGGTGGAGGCACAAGAAGTTTTGGCTTGGACCAATTGATTTTGAGATGCTGATCAAGCAGAAATGTCAAACAGACAGGCAGAAGTGCAGGACTGGATGGAAGAGAAATAGTCTGGAGTAGAAAAGTACAACAGGTGTCATCAGCATACTGATATTACTGAAAATGTTGAAGTTTGAAGAGATCACCCAAGGACAGCATGGGACATATAGAGAGAACCAAGAACAGTTCTGTGATGGACCCTGATAGTTTTATTGGTGTGCAGCAGGCAGAAATCAGGAGATCGGGAGCAGTATTGGAAAACGTAGAGGTGGCAGAAGCGGAATTAAATTATTTTTACAAAAAATAATAAATGGGGATTCAGTTTCTTGGGTAACCATTCTCTGATGCTTTCTCACAATTCAGTTGCAACTGGAAATTTTTGCCATTTTTAAACGTTCCCAGAGTTCAGTGGTTCCCATTTTTTTTTGACTGGCAGCTCCCTTTACTTACCAAGCCATTTGCCGTAGCTCTCCATTAGAGCTACAACCCTATACAGTGTATAGGATGGCAGGTTTTCCGCGAGGATTCCATGGCTCCACGGAGCCATGGCTCACAGTTTGGGAACCATGGCCATAGTTTATTGATTGTTCTTTGGACAGGGAATTCAACACCAATATCTAGTGTAGACAATACATGCTGCTGTTACCATACTAACATATTATTTTTGCTAGGTATTGTATTTCCTATTGAATATTGGAGGAACAAGATTGTATGAAAGTTAGAGATAACTTTATGAGGTAGAAAGCACATTACAAGATTTTCTCTGCCATGTAGTTACTAAAGAAATTAAATAGAAACATTATAAACAGAGAGATAAATCCACCACAGTGATAACAATGCACAACAATAGCCACAATTCAATTGTGTGCATTTAAGTCCCATACTTTTAGGGAGTTATGCACAGAAATCTGGGCTGTGGGTTGTGGCAAATAAAAATGATGTGTCTATTGACCCAAATAATGAGCGAATCTCTTTTTGCTTGTGGAAGATTGGAGAATAGGCCTCAGATTATCAGAGCTCAACCATAATGCCAGCAAATAATTGCCCCTCTCAGTCAACATATGTATATTGTCAGTACAGTCAAATGGCTTTAGCTCCTTGGAATATAATGAATTTTAGATTTGATAATCTCCAGAAAATCTGTATGTCAGTTTAATCAGAGGATTTGGGTTTCTTTAGTAAATCAAAAGCACACTGCTCAATTAAGTCAGTGTTTCGCACCAGCTTACAAGCCTTTGGAGATTTGTAACTTCTAAAAAGGAAAGGGCTTTGCGTAAGATTTACACTTTGACAACAATAACAGTGGCTCAATAGCAAGGCAGGGTAATAAGGACAATAATTAAATAAATGGATAAAATATGCTCATTCCTTCAAAGGAGCTAGCATATCACAACTGCATTCTTTTCTAAATTGAGGGTGCCCATCTAACAATCAGTAGTGTAAAAGTAAAGTAAATTCACATGCAACAAAATCCTTTTCCTTGGAAGTATGTCCCATTGAATTAAGTGGGATTAACTCTCCTGTCAGTTGTATAGCATTGTGGCCTTAATTGAAATAAAATAAACGCGAGGAGGGTGGGAAGTACGGATATTGCAAATACCTAATTTTGGAACTTTTGCCAGCACTTTTGCTATTTCGATTTGCAACATAGCGTTACAGGTAGTTGAGGGCAAGAATTGCCACCCCCATTTTATTAAGTGCGCAATCCTAACAAGGCTGCTCATGCTGTGGTACAGCAGCAACTGTTTCGACTACCACTGTATCCCACAGGGACAGGGAGGCAACTGGAGGTCTTCTCAAGGTAAGGGAACTTTTGTAAGTCAAGGGAAGCTGGAGGTCTTCTCAAGGTAAGGGGACTGTATTATCTTTTGCCTGTAAACCACTTTGTGAACTTTCTGTGGTATATAATTGTTTACCTCATATCGAGCTCCAGCCTGCCCAGGCTACTCAGATCTGGACCAGTGAAATTGAGGGCACAGAACCAAGTAGCCCCGTGTAGGACTTTCAGGCCTGGGAGGCAAAGTTAGGATCCAGCTGAGGCCTCCTTTGCCATCTGCGCCCCCTCTTGGACCTGAACCACCCTGCCTTTCCCCCACCCAGTTTCTTACTCATCTTTCTGTGACCTCAGTAAGCACCTTCACATCGTATCTGCACAGGAGAGTGGTATTTAGTATACAGATATCACAAAATACTGCACCATGTTTGGAGTGGAATCTCTGAACTCATACAAGAATTTAAATCTAACAGCTTCAAACTGGTTTGCTTTTCAGCCCTCAAGGATGAAAGAAACAAAGTTCATCTGTTAAGCGGACTGAGGTATATGGAATTTGAAGAGTTGTGGTTACAGCAACTTTGTTCCAGAATGTTCTAATATTCAGCCGTTCGTAGCAACTGCAGCTGGAAAATGTTAGAAATGGAACCTACCGGAGGGGAGGGGCTAGGCACAGCTGTGAAACAAGAGACCCTCTCACTGGACTAATCAGACCTTCTTGAAAACCCAGTTTCAAGGAATTTTACATAGTGAAGAGGTGTGATGGGCTGAATGGAGTAATAGTGACTCCTGAAAGGAAATCAGTGGTTGTCTGAGAAAACGCACACAAACTCTCTAGAATTTCATTAATTTTCTTCTGGAGAGGGCCTGCTCTTTGTGCCCAATACTGAGGTGGAAGCAGCCAGAACTGCCACTGACATTAGCAAGGGAGGAGGGCAACTCTGTCCAGGTCCTTCCTGTGAGGATTCTAACCGCCATCAACCCAGGTGCTTGTGAGAAAAACTGTGGCAGGGCCAGCCCTCATCTCCTGACCTGAAACTGTAAAAAACATTATTCAAATATATCTGTAAACCACCTTGACGATTTAAGTGGTGAAAAGGCAGGATAACCGTTAAATATGATCACAGTTCCTTTTGTTCACCTTCCCTCTTTTAATGACACGTCTTGATTCAGAGGTGAAAGAAAAATAAGGTGGAGAAGTGAAAGTCATGAGCCAGCCTATATGTTGTGAAGGAGAACTGTGATTAAGGGCCCAATCCTGAATTCTCCAGCGCCCATGGTACAACGGTGCCGTGGGTGCCAGTGTCATAAATGTGCCACGAGGCACGTCAAGTGCAGGCGGTAAGGTCTTACTGCCTGTGCTGTTGGAGCCCCTGAGTCCGCTGCTCAGAGGCAGCAACATGGGACTGGTGGGCAGTGAGTTCACAAGTCCCTGGCATTGCACATTCTCTGGGAAGACAGGAAGGGCTGAACTGGGCAGGAGGAGCGGGGAGGGGGGTTAGGACAGGCAGCAACATCTGCTGCCGGATCCTATCCTCCATGGTGGGCCGTGATGCCCCAAATGGAGGTCCTCTTATTTGTACTGGCAAAATAGCCAGAGCAGATGCGAGGAGACCCAACTGTGCCCTTAGCACAGGGGAAGGAGACAAACATACAGGTACATCTTGGGCTCGGTTCAATTGGCAAATCTCCTGCACAAACCACATGGAAATGAATGAGAGGCTATGAATCGCAGAGCACAAACCTGACCTGGAGTTAGGCTGGCACAAGTTCGGCCAGCAAAGTTTGGCCTGCACAAGGGCCACCATAAAGTGCGTTTGGACCACTCTCTGAGTCAGGGAGGATGGTGCACATCTGTGTGCCGTTCACACTGACTCAAAGAGTGGTCCAAACGCACTTTATGTTGGCCTTTGTGCCAGCCAAACTTTACTGGCCTAACTTGTGCCAGCCTTACTCCAGGTTAGGATTGTGCTCTTAGGGTTTGTACAGGACCACTGGGACCTTTGTTGAAGAGTGTCTTTTGTTGGCTTTGAGAACCACAGGGCTGCTTGCTTGATGACTCTCACATCCCCTGGTTTCTGGATGAATCTCATATCTCACTTCCCACTAACTGGGAAGCAGTTAGTTACATTCCTTGGGATTTGAAGGGTGGAGGGAATAATGAGTATCTACTTTGGGCTTGTGCTCATTACTAGGCTGTTAATGCCTTGATACTGATAACATTTAACAGTTCACAAGGCAATATCAAATGTTTTCTTTCCGACCTTCAACAAGCTTTGCAGATAATATGACAGCCTATTATTGTGTTTGTTGTTTGGGTGGGGGGGGGGGGGGGGGGGGCAAGACTGAGGTCCTTCAGTCAGGGCAGTGTCTTTAATGGATTCCCTAGATTAAAGTAATCCCTATGGGAAATCCACTATGACAACAGTTCTTACCCAGATTTTCCAGTCATTGCTTCTGTGCCACAACTGATCTTTGAAAATGTTTATAGTAGCGAAAGGCCACATTCTCTACAGCATTTTTTCAGGCTTCTGCTTCTCTCCATTAAGAATGGTGTTCACATCTTTCAACTTTGTACCAGTGTGTTCAACATCTTTGTTACTTGCTTGACAATGTGCAGAACTATCTAGTTCTCATTTTGTTAATTGACACTTTCGGGTTTAGAGTTCAATACAGTTATCTATAACATGGGTGACACCCCTGGCTTAGCTAATGAAAGTGTAGCCTGCTGCAAAGGGCAAAATGTTGCCCCCCCCAAATGATGTCACAACAGGAAGTGACATCACAGTTGTATTTTCGTTTTCCAGGTTTTTTTGGCCGTAACCTTTGATAGAGTAAAGATATCACACTCTGGTTTGTTTCATTGCATTCTGCATTAATTTACCTTTCCAATGATTTATAACATGATGTTGTTATTCATACATACCAAGGTTTTTCACCATTTTGGCCACTAGTGTCAAGCTCAGCTTGTTGTCCCCCTAAAGCTGGATGCCTGGTGCACTTCCTGCACTTCTTTAACTACACCCCTGGGTGACGCTAAGCTATAGTTGTGTCAATTTTATACAGGATTTGGGGTTTTTCACAGCAAAATGCACCCATTTTCTCTGAAAGAGTAGTGTTACCCTATGGCAGCAGTTCCCAAACAGTGGGTCCGTGACCATCCTCCAAGAGTGGTGCAAATGCACTTTATGGCATGTTCGCAACACTCCTAGGCACACCAGGGACTTGTTAGGATTGCGCCCTTGGATGCCCTCCCTAGAGAGACCCACCTTTCTCCTTTGCTGCTTGCCTTTCAACTAGGAGTGAAGACTTGGCTTTGTAAGCGGATGTTTGGGATGCTGATACATTAATTGGAAAGAGGGGGTATATTTATTTTGTAGTTTTGCTCCAAAGAGTTTTGGATTTTTTGCTACAAAAAAAGTTTTAGGAGGATTGTAACGTTTTGTTTTGCTGTTGGCTATGCTATTCTTTCTATGTCATCGTTGCGTTGTAATTTATATTGTTAGCTGCTTTGAAAGTTCTTGGACTGAAAGGTGAAGCAAAAATATCTTAATCAATCAGGAAGGAAAAAAATGATATCCTACAAATACATCAAGCACGAGAGGAAAGAAAAAAGTGTTCACTCTGTAGTTGGAGTATGAGGCCTAGTCTACAGATGTAGCTGAATGAGATGGGAATGAGGGATGGATGAGCTGTAGCCTGTCAAAATGTGATGGAGAATCACAATTTTGGATTTTTCTAAAAAAAAAACTTGCTGCAAGTAGAGAACTAGCACAATAAGGATGCAAATGGACTAGAGAACTCGAGAAAGTAAAGAACTGGCACAATAAGGAGGGGAATGGACTAGAAATGTTCTCTGCGTTGTTTTTCTAAAGCAGTGGTCTTCAACCTTTTTTGTGCCATGACACAAAAAAATTAAATGGTAGACTGGGGACGCACAGATCATGCCCCTCCCATGACCCAATCCACCCATTCCCTGCCCCATCACTGCTCAGAAATCTTACGCATGTGCACACTGCATGAGGGTGGGCCACCTTTGTAAGGCCTCCACAGAATGTTAACACCAACTGCAGTCTCAGGATGGGGAGACTTTTTGATCAGCAGATTTCGGATTCGCTTCTGTAGCACTGCTGCCATCATCCAGATCAAGCCATGGAAGCTGGCAGCCATTTTGGTTCCTGTCAGTTGCCCACAACCCCACATCTGATACTTTGCAAAAAACCCAAAGTTTGAAGAATGCTGTTCTAAAGCAAATGCAGCAGGAAGTTTTTCCTATGTTTTACTTGCAGGGAGTAATGTGTTTTCACACAGAAAGGCGCATTCAAAAATGGCATCCCACCTGTCATACTCTGCTCTGCTACCGCAAGATTCTCTCCCCTCATTCTGCTCCTAGTGCAGGCCAGGTCTCAGACAGGGAGCAGAGGGTTTATATTACATTGATTTTAAACAATAATAATCACTTCCTTTGGAGGTCTTCAAAACAAGCCGGGGCAAGCATCTGCCTAGCATCCTTTTTGGCAGTGGATACCCCAGGGTGGAGGGTTGGACTCTGTGACCTGCTGGGCTACGCCTAACTTTGTCAACTGTGACGCAGAGGTAGGGGTGGGGGTTGGGCCAAGGAGGGCCCAAGGAGATGTGGCAGCTGAATGGCAGCAAGAGGGAGGAGCAAGTGACGTAATTATGGAACCCTGAAACACTGCAGTGGCAGGAGGGAATCTGTGCTGCTGCACGGAGTGACAGGCCTGGGGACACAGGTGAGTAAATGAGTTCCCAGAGTGCACAGAGGGACTGACACTAGATCCCTACAATAGGGAAAGGTGATGGAGACCTTTTGTTTGTGTATCTTTAATATTCATATGAGCCCTACTGCCATAGCTGGCTAGAAATACAAATGAGAAAGCCACACAAATGTAAGGAGTTGAAGTCACCAGTCAATCCTCCATCTGTTCAAAACAGATTTAATCTTTTTTCAGACTTTTTTTTTTTCATCTGTTCAAAACATGGATGAGAGGGGGCCCGTGGTACAAGATTACAGGGATCCAGAGAAATTCTGCTTGAGCACTGCATACGATCTGCACTGGTGGTCAATGGTTCTTAGCAGTCACTGTTCAAGACTGTACAGAAGCACTAACAAATGAAGTCTACGGACATACTCTACAGGCTCTGACCGTGCCAGGGGTGGTACGGTGACGAAACATGTCATCACACGCTCTAGCAAGCCTCACCACACCCCCTTCTTCTGGAATTGCTACATTTTGGAGCGCAACGGAGGCAAGAGTGGCCCAGCTCCACTCCACTTTCTTCCCCAGCGTGCCCATCTCCCTTGGCAGCACCTGTGGAAGGAGCAACACCACGCCAAAAGTGTTACGATGCCTCTGGGACATACAACTGAGTGCCTCCAAAGCAAAATAATGGGCAGACCTCCACAAAGAGGTGGGGACAGTAGTATTCCTAGAGGTGGAGCAAAATGTGAAGTTTTGAACAGCGGTGCTCCTATGGGGGGGGACTCTTAAGTGTTGCAGGAGCCTGAGCTACAAGGAGGTCTACAAGCAGGGGGACCAGTTCACTGGTGCAGTCCTAGACGTTGGAGAATTTTTGCAGCTTTACAACATCTGTGTCAGGATTGTTGCAAGTACAATTCCTTTCTTTATGCTTGCTGTGTGGAGAGGTCTCTACCTTCACAGAAGCAAGTTTGGACAAAAGAGCATGGCCCTGAAGAGGGAGGGAAGGAGGACTCCAGCAGCCAGCATAATGTGGGAATGGACTCTTACATCATTCCATATCTGCCTTCTGTCAAACACAATTAGCATTTGTCCTTGCTGACTCATTCACAAGAATCCTGCACGCTGGCAAAGATAAGTACATTAGGCACAGGCAGCAGCCGGGGTTTAAGCTGAGTTGTCATTAATAGAGACAAAGTCAAAGTTAGCAAAATAACTGTTAATCAAAATACAAGTCAGAGAAGCTTTGGAATGCAACACTCCTCGCCCCTGAACAATATATCCTGGTTAAAGTGCAACTCTACAGATACTGTATATTATTTCAAAACTTTTGTTTTGAATATGCTTGCCTATAAAAACACTTAACAGCCCTTCTACAACTGGAGCAAATATTCACAGTTCAATTTGTTTGTAAGGGGGAGAAACATCAATATCTCAAATCCTTTTTCTCACAGACAGAGTTGTCAAAATGCAGTCCCTTTTTCCCAAGTCCCACAGCTCAAATTTTGTTTTCTCATTTGTCTTTCCTGTTTCCCACACACCACCGGCTCAAACCTTTGACCAGGGCAACAGTGACCACTAATTAGCTTGAAGGTCTCCAGGTCTGCACAAAACCTCCTGGACACAATGGCAAAGGGAACACGTCATGCCCCATTTCCATATTTAGACAAAACGAAAACCAAAAGGAACATTCTGGAAAGGGGCAAGTCCAACATAATGACTTTTTTTTTGGCAATCTCTTCTTGACAGTCTTGATGTCATCGATGGTTCTCTACAACTGGTATGAAATTATACATTACATTTCTTGAGAAAATAGCCTGGGGGTAACACAATGATTTTACTTGGGTGCACTATGAGCTTTGACATCAGCTGTCCCATAACACATCATGACAAACCAACTAATTTTTATAATTTTCTATGAGTAGGAAGCAATGCAATTGCATTCTTGTGGGGGAACTGCGGCAGGACTCAGCAGAGAATACCACATTCTTGGCCCAAAAGTCCCAGACAGAGTGGAAGGACCTAAACAGCACCCAACTTTTTTTCTTTTTTTTGTTGCCTTCTCCTCTGTTCAGCCTGCAGGCACCCAGCCATCGGAGGGAATCCGGCCTAGTGTGACTACTTCTACCCCTCTTGATCAGCACACATTTCCTGCTTCCTCCCCAGCTGATATCCACTTCCTGTTTCTTCCCCAGTTCCCCCATAACTGCAGTCTTCCATGATACTAGGAAACATATGCATGTCTGTGTATATGAGTTCTTTTTCCCAAAATATGAAGTAGAGAAATAATATGAACTGGGCCACTGGATGCTCACATGGTAGGCAAATGGACAACCAGTTAAGGGTGAAAGTAGACATGATGTGGGAGTCCTGTGACTGGACCTATTAATTTCTTTTTTCCCCAAAAGCTGGTGCAGGTTTGGGCAAGCTGGATCAGGGATATGGCACCATAGTTCAGTGGTAGTGGTTGTAGGAATTTACCCTTTCCCTCCATGCTGCAGCCCCATGCTCCTTGATGCTGCTCAGTGATAGTCCAAGATGCTTAAGCACCTGAGCACCAAATTATGCTACCCACCCATTTCTGCCAGGTTCTGCTGCCTTCCAGCCAGCAGGTGCATACAAGCATATTCCAGCACCCTCCGCCAACACCTCATGTGCCAGAACCCACACCCAAGCCCAAGCCCTCAGGCTGTACTCACCAGCCTTGTTTTCCTTCCATGCTGCTTCTTCTAAACAGCTGGTACGAAGGATCCTGGGAGTAGAACTTCTCAGCTCCCTCCTCCTCCTCTTCTGATTTGTGTCCCAAGACAGTGCCTCACTAGGGCTGGTGTCACCCTGTGTGGTTACTCATGGTGTCACTCACATGGACCTCTTCCCATGCACAATGTCTGCTCAGATCACTGCCTATTTCTCCTCTCTTGGCTGTTTGTGCCTGTCAAGTTCCAGCTCAACATGTGCCCTGGGTAGGGTGCACATGCCACTTCAGCTGAGGTGTACTCAAAAGGAGGAGCCTTCCCTCACAGATACTGTGCACTGTAGCCAGGCAGCACTGTGTGCACCTATGCCACGCACTCTACACTGAGCTTCTCCAAATGTGTAGGTGTGGCACAAGGGGTAGGGAAAATTGCAGCCACAGCAATCATACGGCTGAGCTCTGTGGATGGAACAGGGCAAGTCATTTTGATATCACCCCCCAATGGTGTTACCTGGTGTGGTTTGCACCTTCCGTGCCACTTAGTGATGCTACTACTCCAAGAGGGTGAGTAAGAATAAATGTGGCATTGGCCAAGCAGATGATGACTACAGCAGGGGGGTATGTGAGTATGAGTGGGTGTTAGTTTGCTTGCCACATAAAGCAAATGCTTTCTCCAGCTTAGAATTAGCCACAGAGGAGAACATTTATAGCCCACATTTTCCTCTCTGTGCCTAACATCAGCTACAGGTAGGAAATTGGTGTGGGAGGAAAAGGTTAACTTCCTGCCCCATATCACAGGCCCAGAGCGCAATCCTAACCTGGAATTAGGCCAGCACAGTTTGGCCAGCACAAGGGTTACTGTAAAGTATGTTTGGACCACTCTCGGATTCAGAAAGTCCAGCCCACAGACGTGCGCCATCCTCCCTGACTCTCAGAGTGGTCCAATCGCGCTTGACGGTGGCCCTTGTGCCAGCCCAACTTTGCTGACCTAACTGTGCCGGCCTAACTCCAGATTAGGATTGTGCCTCCAGGCAAAATTGGCCCTTCTTCATAGCTACTTCTTGAAAAGAAAAAAATAACCCGATGCCAGGAGTTCTAATCACAGAACTCAGTCATCGCATCTAGTTTTGCTTTTAGTCTTGTTGCCCTTTCTGATTTCTTTGCCTAATCATTTGAATGTGTGTGCATGTGGTTTTTTTTTAACGTTGGTTGGCTGAGATAACACCTGGGCCAGTTGCACACTAAGGATGCAATCCTGAAGTTAGGCCAACACAGTTAAGCCAGCAAAGTATGGCCGACAAAAGGGATACCATAAAGTATGTTTGGACCACTTTCAGAGTCAGAGAGGCCAACACACAAATGTGCGCCATCCTCCCTGCCTCCGAGAGTGGTGCAAACATGTTTTACTGTGGCTCTTGTGCTGGCCAAACTTTGCTGGCCTAACTATGCTGGCCTGACTCCAGGTTAGGACTGCACCCTAAATAGGAAGAAACTGGCAAATTTAGGCTCACGTATTAATTGACCTGTGAGCTGTGAAGCTGAGTTTTGGGAACCACGAAGATTAGTTCAAGAAATAAAAAACGACATACACTGTATGCTTTCAAAGACGTTTCCATTCACAGCAGCATTCACCAGGTTTATGTGGAATGTTCAAAGGTGTCCTGAGTAATGCAGATAACTATTAGAGCCCTCTATCTAGCAAAATAATCCTCTCATTGAAGAAGTCTGCTGTCAAGACACTGTTTCCTGTGATACTGAGGAATCTGTGGTATCTTAATTGCTGATAATAAGGAACTAAGTTCTGCAGCAAATCCCAGTCCCCAACTCCAGCCTTGCATCTGTTGTGGCAATGCAATTACAGAATGAACAAACGAATGGCCATACAAAAAAGGGCTTATCCACCTACACTTACACTTTTGTAATCACACACACACACACACACACACACACACACACACACACCAGTGACATGCAGTACAGCCCCCCATAGAAATATTGTAATTTTTGTTTAAAAAAAATCACCTTCCCCCCATTCCAGAAATGAATTCTGTGACATGTAGATAATGCAAAATTTAGTAAACGTTTGTATATATGAATTTTTCCCCACTCTCTGGAAATCATAATACATGATGATGTGCTTAACGCTATGTATACTTGACACAAATATATGAACAGCAAAGCAAGGCTTCTGGATCACTGAAACCACATTATCATTTCTTACAGACATGGCAATTTTGCTGAAATGTGCTGGTCTCAGATAGAAAATACTTTTGCAATATAGTCAGTATTGTTTGCAACCTTTAAAGTGCCACCTCCCCTTTTAATTATTTTGCTGTTTTGTTTGTCCACCTTGCCCATTTTTTCCTTGCTACCTGAGAGAATGTTCTTTCCTGTACAATGAGCGTGCATCTGCTTCTAGAACAGTGGTTCCCAAATTGTGGGTCTGGACCCACCACTGGGTTGCGAACCAATTTCAGGTGGGTCATGAAGTACCTAGAGCAGCCATATTGAAAATATGGGGAGATGGAGTGTTGGAAAGGGGGAGAGGTGTGGTTGTTTTTCTTGTGTCAAGAGTGTAAATACATCTTTTTTCTTCCTTTGACTTTGCTATTGGAAAATGGCTAAGAAATAACCCAACTTATTGCTGCATTCTCAGGAAAGCAGCAGGCTCTGACGTCACAATGATGGCACTTCTAACCATGACATCACTTCTGGTGGGTCCCGGACAGATTGCCATTCTAAAAAGTGGATCCAAGTGCTAAAAAGTTTGAGAACCACTATTCTAGAACGTTGCACAATACCCTTCAGTAAGCATTAATATTTGGGGAGCTTTTCCCCCTGCAGATCACCACAAGAAACCACTTTCCCAAAATCCCAGCAAATCCCTATTGTTCTGCAGAGAAAGAATCCTTGGCACATACATTTAATACTATACAACACAATGCCTTCTGGCCTGGGTATTAAAAAAAATACAGTTTTATTGTTGTGGAAAGGCCTTAATGAGGAAGAAAAAAATATTTAATAAAATGGATCAAGTGCCTTTGGGAAAAATTAGTACACAATGCTTTCTTGTGAAGTCATTTGAAACAGCAGATTGATGCAGTGATAGACCTTACAGGAAGTATTTAAAAAGCACAGATGGCTCAAGTTTACATGTTTACAAAAAGCTGGAAAGGCAGTTAAAGCCTTCAAGTGTGGCATAATTTACTAGAAGGTCATATACTCAGTGGTTAAGGCTGAACCCAAAGACTATTGTAAACACACTATTAGAGTTTCTGGAGGTTTAATCCCCGTATATTTAATTCTTCTCTGCAATATTAGAGGTAACTGTGTTCATTTCTTAGTGGGAAGAAATCCCTGGAGCATGGAAACAAAAAAAAAATGTAACTTTTCATTTAATGAGTTTGGAAATCAAGTGGTTTCCATGTGCTGAAGTCTGTTATGCAACTGCTACTGTTAGAATAGTTTTGATACTAATTTAACAAAATGGCTCATGATGTGCCCAAAATAAAAATTCCCAGGAAAAAAGAAGTGATTAGAAACAAGGTAATAGGAAGCAGCAGTGAATGAAATGCACCGTAGAAGCTTCTGCACTGTGAAGAGTTTTCCAGTGCATCTATAAGGAGGGGGTGAGTGGTACGCCCCCACCCAAACCAGCATCACGTCTAGTGCTGATGTCCAAATCCAGGGAGAGTGAGGCACAAACCTATGTAGGCTTACCTGGGAATAAGCCCAGTAAATGCTACTTACTTCTGAGTAAACTTGCATAGGATTGTGCTATGAGGCAAATTGGGTTTAGCATTTGGCTTAAAAAATTATTCAGATTGCAGACACCCAAAGGCAAACTATGCCTTTTGGGCACCCAGTTTCTCTAATCACAAGAAGAAACTCGATGGATGCAACGTTTATCTCTTTGGACCAATGCTGCAGTCATAACGGTGAGGAGGCTGAGCTAGGAAATGGGGTGGGGCTTGCTGGCATGCAGCGCATTGGGTGGGTTTGGGGAAGTAACTAGCTCTGACCAGGAGGCCTTCGCAAGTAGTACATGGGTTGGATTATGCCAACTGTGCTAGCACCAGGGTGCTGATGGCCCTGGGCCAAAGCCCTGCACTATGCGCACATACCCAGTAACAAGCACAATGAGAGTGCTTCCTCCCCATCTCCCCATCAGTGAATGGTGAGAATCTGCAGTAATTAACTGGTATTGGAGAGTGTAGGAGGTCACTTTGTCAGGTTGGCCCACTTGAGGGGGTACTACTATTACAAAGAAAACCATACTGCACTGCAAAAACCTGAAAGAACACTTAAAGGCTTTCAGCAAGCCTTTGAAGGGTTCGCGGAGCGAGTGGACGTTGCATGAGGCTCCAGGTGAGACGGGGGTGGTGGCGGCAGTGGCAGCAGGAAGCAGCAGTCCGCAGTCCTGGCCCCAGATGGCACATGGCATGGCCAGGGCCGCAACTGCTGTGCTGATTTGTCCATCTGTAGAATCTTTGTAGGAGGGTCTTGATGGAGCTGTCCTCCTCCCTCATTGATCACGGTGGTGTTTCTTGGCCTCAAAAATGGCAGCAGACCACCCTGGAAGCATCGTCCCTCATGTTCAATTCAGAAGCGGATCAAACAGAACAATGTGTACTATACTGTACATATAACAATGCCAGATCCCAAGATCAGGCCTGTTCCTCCCAAACTGTCCTGCATACCCCAAAACTGGTATTTTTAAAAATAAATAATCTTATTTTTTCTTACCTTACCAAAAACTGTACTTATTTTTTCATACCTTACCACTGTAGAGCTATGTTGTCATGGCCCCGGCCTCAAGTGACAGCCAGCAGCTCTGGCACAGTGGCAACCAGGCCCTGAAGATAGCAATGGACAAGGCAATAAAGAACCCCAGGAACCAGAGCCAGGACATCAAGACTCTACCCCCTAAACTCACCCGATGGGTCAGCCCCTAACATGTTGAGGATCTCTCACTCTCCTCTGCCTTCCTGCTGACACAGGGAATGTGTCAGACAAGATGTCAGATAGGAAATGTGTCGGAGACCGTCCTATGCACATGCTCAGCCCCAGACTAATAGACTTTCCTTTAAGGATCTTGAATTTGCAGCAGTGGGTTGGAGTCTGAGGGGGCAGTCAGGACCAGCAGAGGCATAACTACAAGCCCCAGTCTCCTGTGCCCAGGGCAGTGACATCATGACATCATGTGACATGATGTCACTTCCAGGTTCTCCCTGGAGGAGGAGGTGCTGACAGATTCACGCTCCTGTTCCTTCTTCTGTGGAAGCTCCCCCCTTGAAGTGGGGCCCCTTCAAAGGAGATCCTCCAGAGGAGAAGGAATGGGAGGTACAAAGCTGCCAGCACCCTCCCCCTCTGGGGACAACCCGGAAGTGTCTCTTTGCGCCCCCTCTTGGCATAGCGCCCAGGGTAGATGCCCCTCAGGCTCCATCCTAGTTATGCCTCTGAAGTCCAGTAGACATCAAAGGGCTCTATTGAAGCTGGGACTTTGTTGGATCAACCTGCTCCCTTAGTGCACTCTCCGGCTGACTATCTCCCATCACGGGCTCCTGTGTGAGGCCAGGGCAAGGCATTCGTGAGGCAAAGAAGGCAATGCTGCTTTGGGTGTTCCAACATGCTGCCTTTTACCATGGTGACTTTGCACATGGACTCAGTATGATGGATTCATCTGTGCACATGGATTCGTCTGTGCAGATCACACACAGTTCACACACTAGGAGGAGCATTGGTTATCGCTCAAGGAAACTAGTGATGGGAGTGCCACATTCCTGGAATAACCAGGGTGGGCAGGGTGAGGTAGTTCTGTTTGGCTTTGGAGTCTAGTGCTACCATTGCTACAAAAACCACGTCTGGAAGTGCTCTTGCTCCACCAACGGAAACAGATAGCAGTTAGTGGGAGGTGTCCTGGTTCTCCACTACCTGGTGTCAATCTCTTGGGCAAGTGCCTGAATTACTAAGCATGACTCACCAACGAAAAATCCTAACAAAACAAGGATGAGGTCATTAAAAAAATTCAACCACCATAGCAACTCAAATACAATATATCAACAACTCCTGACATGCTTGAAATATCTGGGTGAAAGTATCCTCCCTTTGTGCAGCTTTATAATCACCAGGACATGCAGTTCTGATAACAGGCATGCGTTTGAGGCCAAGAAGCCTAAAATCTTCTTAATCTGGCTGCAGTGTTAAATGCATCGTACATTAAACCTGATCCCTCCACGTCTAGATGAAACTTACTGCCTTGAGGTCTAACATTTCATCTTGGCATTGTGATTAGCAGAATGATCTGTCTTCAATCTTGTAGCATATCAAGGTGCTTTACAGCAGTGGTATTCATCAGGCCACAAGAATTATTAATAGTTCAGAAGGAGCATGTTGGTGGAATTAACAGAACAGTGAGACAGAGCTTGTTCTGAGGCATGGGTGCCAAATGCTAGATAGGGCCAGAAATCTGAGCTACTGTTTGGCAATGTGAATGCTCCTAAAATGCTCCAATATCTCTCTGATATATCGGTCAATATTGTGAATGCTCCAATATATCTCTGATATATTGGTCAAGGTTTCTCCATAAAGACAGCAATATCCAAAGTGTCAAATGTTGTGTGATGCTTTCATCCTTACTGTATATCTCTCTGAGACAGGGAGCCATTGCTTTGTCCTATTTCACGCTCTTAGTAACTCTTGGGACCTTGCTGTCTTTTGCTGGAGAGAACATCTCCATTCAGTCATTAAGTCATTAAGATCCACGGATTGTTACAAACAAAAATTACCATGCATACTCAGGTATAAGTTGACCTCATGGATAAGTTGAGGCGAAGTTTTAAGCCCAAACTCGTGGCATTTGCTTTGGCCTGTGGATAAGTTAAGGGTAAAACTTAGGGGTATATGCAATTCTTTGACTTAGATAATTTTGATTCTGATTTTACCCAATGCCAGATCCTGACAAATGACCTACCAGTAATTATTACCTATGAACAGTACAGTCCACCTATCTATTGAAGAGAAGTAAAAAGAGTAAAATTATAAGGTGCATTTTCATTTAACAGAATACTAAAACAAGTTTGTGAGCCAGAAAGTGCCTTTCTTGTTGCTATAATCTAAGATGTTAAAGTGGCCATAAATGTCTTCTGGAAATCTTCCAGAGTCTGATTCTTTATCAGTGCCCTACTGGAGTTTTTTGAAAAGTGCCTCCACTGCTACTGCAGTGGCTGTGATCCTGCAAACACTTATGACCCATGGGCTTCAACTGCTCAGAGCCTATAGGTTGTGTTTGTGTGATCACAGCAGTGGGGCACTTTTCAAAGAACTTTGGTAGGGTGGTTCTGCCTCACCTGCCACACCCTCACCTCATCGTCACTGGTCTACACAGAAGCAAGCCTCATTTAATTGAATGGGACTTCCTTCCACGGAAGTGTGTATAGGGCTGCAGGCTTCTAGTCCAGAATCTTTCAAGCCCTACATGGCTTAAGGCCAAGTTACTTCAAGGACCACCTGTACCCATATACATCTACCCAACCCCTAAGGTAATAACTTTGGGCCATCTCTCTGGTCCATCACATATGCAAATACTGCATGGCTGGTAGGGATGAAAAATGAGACCTTCTTTTGCAGGAGAGAATATCTCCATTCACACTTCACACAATAGGTCTGCACCTTGAATGAGTTCATGTTCTTCCTGCTACTGCCACCATAGCCAATTGCTTGCCCACTCCCTATGGGTCCAATTCACACCACTAATCAGAAGGAAAGGATAAGGAGGGGTTGCTGCTGCTCCTTATTGTTCCTGTTACTTCTCACTCGTTCAGAAAGGGCAGGTGGATAGGCAGAACCGCAAGGAAGAGGAAAATCCACAGAACTGTAGTGTTTCAAGGGGGTAGTGGTCTGTCTGCTGGGGCGTGGCAAATGATGCTGATCTCATACTGGCTTTGCCCATCTCCGTTCGTCCCTACTGCTATGGAGAATATTCTTCTATTCCCTCTAAGCTTTTTTTTAATCATTACTCTTACATTTTTTCCCTCCTTTGAAATATTCTAAACCACTTAAAAATCACATTTGACAAATGCTTTTTCAGCTCAAAAGAATTAATAAGGCCTGTGACCTTTCTAAACTGTCAATTCATGATACAAGGGAAGCGTCAGAATCAAAGCAATTTAAATAGATGTGCTTTCAGTTTTCGTTTTGACAATACCCTAGGGAAACGACTTCTGCCTGGTTCCTGCCAGTGCCAAATCCATCACAGAGAAATGATGGGGGGGGGGGGGGGATATTGGAAGTTATTAAAATGAATTGTCATTAAATTGTTCTGAAAGGGGTTTTCCCCACCCAAGAACTCATAGGCAGAAAAATGTGGGTGGTAGAAAATGGCTAAAAAGAAAAGAAAATGTGGCTCTTTTAAAACAACTCCTAACGTCAAGTGGCACCTATACCGCACAAGAGGTATTTGTGCAACAAAGCTCCATTTTTGATTGCTTGATATATTGTTCAGTGTCATATATACACTTGGCATAAAGGCAGAAGTCAAAGGAACCAAAATGATTAGTGAAGTCTAGACTGTGGTAAAGTCAAATTTGAAGGTGCCACTATTTGCATGTTTCAACATCTGAATCAGAAGATTTCTTAAGGAGTTTTGTGGGCTGATTCACCTTGTCACTTTGAGGCCTTTTTAAAAAAAACACTTTTTCTGTTAACCTTTGAACTCTTTGCCATAGTGTCACTGATCATTTTGAAAAGTTACCAGAAATGCTGTAACTTTGGACATGTTGTTATGTAACTGCTGCTGTAACTATGATGAAGCACTGAAATGACTCCTTCATCAACTGCACGTTCAAGCTAAGCTTGGGGTATATGTTCATAGTGTGCATTCAGAGAGGGTTCCACAATTTTTATGCCATTCATTCTTACATTTATATAACATTCTTCCTGCAAAGCGCTTAGGGCAGTGTCCTTGGCTCCTCCAAGACTGGGAAGAAGGCTGGGAATTGTCACACTCACCAGATAATGGGAACTTGCCTACGATGGTCAAAATGACTAGTGCAAATGTAGAAGCCTATTTAGAGGAATGCTTTCGAAGTTGACATAGATGTAAGTGGAAAGTGGCTCAGAAGGTCCAATGCAGACACTTTTAATTTCAGAAAAAATGAATTTTCAAAAATGAAAGGATTATTTTAAAAAACTTGAGTCAAGAGAATCACA
The DNA here is from genome assembly GCA_029204185.1 of Lerista edwardsae. NCBI lineage: Eukaryota > Metazoa > Chordata > Lepidosauria > Squamata > Scincidae > Lerista > Lerista edwardsae. The sequence goes on along the minus strand of JAJKFI010000058.1, from coordinate 3,008,767 downwards.
TTTCTTCAGAGCACCAGAGGATTATTTAAAATCAAGGCAATTGACATGGACATAAACAGTGGTGTCATCCTACCGGAACGCTGGGCGGGACATCCGGGTGATCGGCAGCCCGCCTGTCGCATACCGCAGCGTTACGCCGCTTGCGTAACCAGTTACGCCGCTTGCGTATGTTACGCAAACGGCGTAACGCTGCGGTACGCGACGGGTGGGCTGCCGATCACCCGGAAGTCCCGCCCAGCGTACCAGTAGGATGACACCATTGGACATAAAGTAACATATCCTGCAGATTAGGAATAGACAAGTCTTGAAGGATGCCAGCATGGTTAATGAACAGGATCAAGGAAGCTATAAAAGATGTCCTTTGAGAAGTGGAAGACTTACTCCAAACAGGAAAATTAAAAAAAAAAACATAATCTGGCAAAACAAACAGAGAAAACGCTGCAAGAAACTGACTGCTGAGGATGTTTGCCAAGTAAGCGCTGGTTATTGAAATTGTTCCAAATGTATTCAAGCTGCAGATGCACTAAAAATCAAAAATGCATTCAGCTACTGTAGATGTGTGCTCTCCCACATGAGGAAAATGTAAAGCAATGAGTTAAAAGAAATTTGTAAGATGATGACCTCTGTAGCCAGTTTTCTTCTTTTCATGATGTACTTACATATTAATATACAGGCATGCCCTAGCATCCACTGATTTGGTATCCATGGTTTCAGTTATCCACGGATACCATGGATGCTGGGGTACCTATTAAAAAGATTGGGGAACATTAAACAAATCTCTTCTTTTACCTTGTTGCAGCGAAACCACTGATGTTCCCCTATCTTAAAAAAGGTGTCCCCAGTATCTATGGTTTCAGGTATCCACAGGTGTCCGGAACAGAACCCCAGCCGATACTGGGGCATACCTGTACTCTGCACATGTTTTCCTGAGCTAGGGAAGCCCCTGAGAACACAGCCCTGCTGAACCAGACCAAAGATCCAACTAGTTCAGCCTCTTGTTTCTCACAGCTAGATGGCTTTGGAAAACCCCTAAGTAGGCATAAAGGCAAAAGCCCTCTCCCCCTTTGCTTACCCTCCAGAAACTGGTATGCAGTGGTAGCCTGCCTCTAAAATTGGAAGGTTGATTTAGCTATCATGGCCAATAGTGCTTGAAAGGCCTCTCCTCCTCCATGAATTTGTTTAATCCCCTTTTAAAGACTGGAGGCCCTCGGGAAGGAATGTGTCCTCTCATTTTGTGTAAAGTGCCATACGTGTTGATGGCAAGGTAATATACAGCATAGCTACACTGCCGAAAACACCTTCTGGAACCATGTTTTTACTCTATTTCAGAGTGCTTTGCCGTGGCTATTATTATTTGCACCATAGCTCTTCTCTCCTGCCTGCCCAGCCTGAATCCTGCCTTGATGCAGAAGGTTGGCCACAGGAAGAATTTGATTATCTACAAGCTTTTAAGTACCTACGTTCTTTCCTGTCCACAACATCCGTGTCCCAAGGGGGTTGCGTTCTAAAGGAATCAGGCGGGGGCCTATAAATCATGATCAAATACATCGTCACCACAGTGTGCAATTCATTTGGAGGCGAGGGAGGGAGGGAGCAAAAGAAATCTGAGGAAAGACAGGATAAAAGCACCTTCCTGAAAGATTGAGTGTAGATCAGAGATTACTTGTCAACTTGAGCTGCTGGCACGCTAACTCAGGCACACAAGCAACGACTAGTAGTCCTGTGAAACTGCTTTATTCATCATGCTTAGATGTCTCCTCTGAGGAGTTACTTTTTTACAAAAAGAATGCCTTGGTTCCATTTATCTGAGAAGGGGGGAGACGTAGCACACAGTGACCCCCTAAGGGTTCTTCTTATGTCTGTTTCCATCAAGTTCTACTGAACACACTTGCCTTGAATTAAAATGTTCCTGGGATGAAAGCAATTAAGTGATTTGAAGAGAGGTGTCTGTGCTTTGGGTCTTTAGAAATTCTATACCCTCCATTTGCAAAAGTATGTCAGAGGAACAACTCAAACCCCCAGATTTTTGTCAAAGGGGAACAAGAAGCAGGACACAGGAGCGGAAGCCTGTGGTGAAGCTTTGCCGTCTGCAAAGCTTTCTGAAACTTGCTTATGTCAGGCCCACTTGATGATATGAGAGAATTCACGGTTCAAAGAGAGCAATTTCTGAAACATACATCAAAGACTCGCTATCCCAAGTATCAGACCAGAAGCTTATTGCCCATAATTGTGAGCTAATATTGGAGGAGACATTCATATTTTGTGTAGCACAGAGTGCTTTAAAATCTTTTTCATGCTAAAAACCTTGTAAGATTAATTGTGCCCATTTTACACATGAGAAACTGAGGGGTCTGGTACTTGGCTGAGCAGCAGTCTGACCTTAAACCAAAGCCTAGTTTGCAGTCTTATCATCCAAATGACAAATAACATATAAAAAAGATCATTTGACCTCGGTGCCAGCATGGAGAACCATCCCTTCTGAGCACCCCTCATGTTGCTTTCATATTGCCAGTACTAAGAGAAGAGGGAGAAGGGTAGCAATTGTAACACAAGCCCTCAGCCAGCCACCTACAGGATGATACCTCCATTTCCCAAGTTTCAGAAATCAATTTTTCTTGCCTGCTTCAACCTAGCAAGTATGCTTGTGTCTTTTTCAGCTCAGCTGGTTTGCTAGAGCAAAGAGAAATCATGTGGCAGTTGCGGCATTGCACTGCAACATGGTTGTATCCACACAAGGAACAGACTGGAGATGGTGGTTTGGTTTCATGCTTGAGGGAGAAGAGGGCAAAGACCTTATCCCATGTTAGCATCACCCCCATGTGCCACAATTACTAGGTTTCATCCAGGGTGAACATTAAGTATGTCATTAACTTGTAAGAAACCATAATACTGAAGGGGAGAGAGAAAATATGGCAGTGACACTTATTTTCATTTGCATGTTAGCTTATTATTTAGCAATTGAAATTGCCTACCTTAAGTTCGAAGACGGTGTGAAAAAATGGGTGTTCCATCATTATGGACAAGGCATATTGGTCTATATTTGAAGTCATCTCTCTTCAAAAAAGCAGTAGTGTATTACACTAGACATCACATCATTTCTTTTTCTTTTTTCACTATGACAGTTTGTCTTTAAAAAGGATTGGACAGATTTATGGAGGTAAAGTCCATCACAGGTTATAAGCCGTGAGGACCACAAGCTGCCTCTAAAACCCAGATGTTGCATATCTCTGAATGCCAGATGCAAGTGAGTGACAACAGGATGCAGGTGTCTTCTTGTCTTGAGTTCTCCCAGAGTCATCTGGTGGGCCATTGTGAGATATAGGAAGTTGGAATTGATGGGCCCTTGGCCTGATCCAGTGGGGCTCTTCTTATGTCAGTGATTCCCAAACTGTGGGTCAGGACCCACTAGGGGGTTGCAAGCCAATTTCAGGTGGATCACGAAGCACCTAGCACAGCCATATTGAAAATATGGGAAGATGGGATGCTGGAAAGAGGGAGGGCTGTGCGGTTGTTTTGCTTGTGTCAAGGTTGTAAATAGGTTTTTTTCTTTCTGATTCATTTTGCTATTGGAAAATGGAATAACCCAACTTATTGCTGCATCTCAGGAAAGCAGCAGGCTCTGGTATCACAATGACGGCTCTTCTGGCCATGACATCACTTCTGGTGGTCCCGGACAGATTGTCATTCTAAAAAGTGGGTCCTGGTGCTAAAAAGTTTGAGAACCAGGCTTATGTTCTTCCTGTCTAAGGCCTGGTACTCATTGAGTTAGCATTCCCTTATTCTGGGATGTACCATTTCAAATTTTAGTGGGGGGCTTACATGACTAATGGCCCGATCCTATCCCCCATGTATAGCAGAGGATCTCGCAATCTGCTGTCCTAAATCCATTTAAGATGGTGCAAAAGGCGCACCACCATCAGACATTCTGGAGTTGCTGGTATGAAGAGCTGGAGGCACTGCATGCCCACGGGCATGGAGCCTGGGCGAGTGCCAACCCAGAGAGGTCAGTGGCAGAAGCATGAACTGGGAGTGGAAGGGAATGGCAGAGGACTGTTCAGGGTGGGGAGGGGGGAGGACAGGGGCAGGGAGCAGTTTGAGGGGTGGATCTCAGAAGTGCATGCCAGCCTGCCTGGCCCCCTTCCTCTCCTCAGAAACACATAGTTGGTGTGGGTCCCAAGGAGACCCATAAGCAGAAAGAAGGCCTAGTGAGGGGTAAACATGTTTTTATTTATCTCTCATTGGTTTTCTGGTTGCCTCCACCACCACCATAGCATGCAGCATGACCTTTACATGTAAAGCATAGTAGGGGATAGGATTGGAATCTAACTGTCCCCCTGTACAAAATAATTCATCCCCATAGAAAACCAGGTATAAAATAGAAGGCTAGGCTTTCCTTTATCTATCTAATAATCATGAGGATGAAATTATTTGTATGGACAATCATTTGCTCGTGTGAGTGTCTACCTCCTGATTATAGTGATTATAGTCCAGACACAGGGCTTCCAACTCAGTGTAAGCTACATCTGTTTGAGGCCCAGGCTTGCATTTCAATTTTTTATATATTTAACAAAACAGGATACAAAACAATGATTTGGATTTATAGCTGCTGCTACAAAAAAATTAACAGATCCAAGTATTTCAGCTTACTCCAAACTTACAAGATGTACACAGAATATAAACTAACACCCCAGTCCTATGGGCTGAGGCTGCCAGTGCAGTAAACATTGTGGATCTCAGATGTGCATGCCGCCCCACCTTACCCTGCCTCCTTCCTCTCCTCAGTCACATATAATTGGTATGGGTCCAAGAAGGCCCAAAAGCAGCTGCGCTCCAGCAGTGTGCAGATTAGTGTGCTACCAGAGCATGCCCGCAACATTGGATCGCTGGCCACCCACCAGAGCAGGTAAGCCAGGAAGAGAGGCGAGGAGGGGCAGAGGAGGGCAGAACGGGGACAGGGAGGGGTGATACTGGGCAGAGAGGGGGAAGAATGGGGGATGGGATGCTGTGGAGGGGAGGGGAGGATCTGGTGGTAATGGTGCACACCGGATCCTATCCCCTCCGTGGGCAGCTTCCCCACCCCTTTTCTTTCCTCGGACTTGCACTAGTGAAATTGCTATCACAGTTCCAAGAAGACTCATTGTGGAGCAGGAGGCTTATGGAGGTGTAAGGGGATTCAAATCTTTCCTCTCCAAAGCCTCTTGATCCACCACACGACTGGATACAGCACAGCCGTTTTTGGTGTGACTACACCAGCAGGGAGGAGAAGGATAGGTCTGGGCTGTTAATCTTTTACATGGATTGTGCAAATTCTTCAATCCCTCTTCCATAAAGGAGCTTATTCTAGAAAGTTCTGAAGAAGGGGGCAAACAAGCATCGGAATAACCTCAACATTATTAACCCTCAGAAAGTCATCAATATTGCACAAAATCAGTGATGTTGATGTTGGCATCTGAAAGACAGAGATCAAAGGTATTTTTGCGACTGCTAAAACTGTTTCTTATTAGTTTGTTTGCAGACCTTTAATGTAAGATTACATTTACTAGCTTACTACTGAAGCAATACTGTTGAACTGGTCAGTAGGCCTTTTATTTTATCGTCGGTAAGTATGCTCTCATTTATTTAGCAGCTACTTTGGAAAGTTGAGGCAATCATTTCCTGCCGAAATGAGGAAGTTCTCTCCTTTCTTAAAGAGTTCATATTTTAAGGTATGAGAGGAGTGAGGGTTATTTATTGATTTGTAAACATTCCAGTTCAGGATGACTGGAAGAGGCCGTGTAATTGTAAAATGTGCAGAAAGGAAATAGTCGGTGAACATACTTTAGAGAAAGAAAAACATCCCAAAAAGGAAGCCATTTGATACTTTCAAGGCACTCTGACGTCAATGTTCACACCGTGGTGTTGTTGACCACCTTGAGGTAAATATTCTGGCTGCACAAAGTTATCACTTTATGGTGATGTTTTGTAATATCTGCCTTAGAAAATACAGGTTATCAACCAAGTGAAAAGCACAAGACACTTCTGTTCACAGAGGATTTCCCCCCCCCCACATAACTAATTTTTGGCTTATCTAGTGGTCATGAGGCAGTGGAGAAGGCCAGTCAAAATGTGAAATCTCATTTCATCTATTCTCTGGGATCTTAATGAATTGACCCATGGACTGGGAAACAAAGCACAGAAACATTGATCATGTGGTCATCTTGATAAACAACCCTGTAAATCATGTCAGTATCATGATCCCCACAAGCCATGTAGAGGACTGAGAGGGAGGAGCTTGTATACAGAGGCAGAAGAAAAGTGTAGCGGGAGGGGGGGTGGCAAGAGCAATGGGCGCCAGCAGCGGTGAGGTGCCACTGCACGGAGCAACCTCCGTGCTTTTTGGCCCTCCCTCCCCTATGTCCGTATCACTCCATAATTGAGCGATCCTGGGTGCAGGGTGGTGTGGCTGGGCGATGCACGGGGGTGGGGCAATGCACAGGGGGGCACGGTTACATCGCCCTGCCCTGGGTGCACTCGGGGCTACGTGCGTCTCTGCTTGTAGAAGACTACCTAAAGAGTTCTTGGCAAGAGGTAACAAGAGAGGAGGCGGCAGTGGCAAAGCTAAGGCACAAAAATGTTTAATACCTATGAGCCTCAGAAGGCCTGCAAAAAACAGAAATACATTTCTAAGGCCTTCAGGAGGCCTTCTGAGGCCTCAGAAAGGCACTTCCGGTTTCGTGGGCCTTCTGAGTTTTATTTTTCACCTCAGGTATGCCGTTGGGGGTGCAGGTTGGCACCCACTCAAAGCATGGCATCCAGGGCATTATAAATCCTTTCTCCTAATGCTTTTAGATTTTTGGCCCTAATGCTATGTTGCCCAACCTGAGCACACATAAATTTAGTCCTTTAACTCATTTGCTCGCTTGCTATGAAACTTAGGGTCCAATCCAGTGGGCCTCAGCACGGGCAGTACAAGCGCACTGCCCACACTATTGTAGCAAAAGATGCCGTAAGTCACCTCCAGCACCAGCGGTAAGCTCTTCCAGGCCTTGTGCCATCAGGGGGCAGCAACGCTGTGGCATTTTTGGGTGGGAGAGCGTTTCAGGGCGGGGAGAGGGATGAAGCGGGGCGGGACCAGCGGCAACCTTCACCGCTAGATCCTGACCTCACTGTCGGGCTGCATGGCCTAACATGGATGCCTTCACTTCTGTGCTGGCTAAACAGCCGAAGCAGAGGTGAATAGACTGCTCGGCCGCCCACACCCTTACTGCAGGGAAAGGGGATGAACGTCCCCTTCTCCTGCGGAGCCTCCTGTGCCTGCTTGCCTGCCGCAGGATCCAGCAATAGCTGCCTGGCTACCACTTCCTGCTCTGGTGGCCGGGCAGCTCAGGACTGGGCTGCCCCTCCGTTCCCACCATGTGACATTGGTCGCTCAGCAGAAGTAATGAGGGTATTATGCCCTTTTGTCCTAGGGACTAGCACCAGAAGTAGCTTTTGAACCCTCTTCCCTCACTTTGGAGTCTAGTGAACAGATATGTTGAAATATTATTATTTTTTTGGCGGGGACAGCACAATACTTGTTCTGCAGATGAGTGGGAGGAACTTGAGCCAGGCAAGATATTTGGGGGTGTGGGAAGCAGATGTGAAAGGATTGAAGAAAGCATTTACAGAATAGTTGGTGAGGTCTTTTTGCTCAAATCCAGATGTGCACCTGCAGATTGTGCTTAGGCAGCTGGATCTTTGTGCATTCGCTCATCCAGCAGCTGGTTGGTGGTGGGCTATATGGAGGAGAGAATGAAAGGTGGAGCTAAAATGGAAGTCAGAACTGGGGAAAAGTGTTGAAAAGAATGTTACTTCCTCCATGCTGCCATAACTATTTATTCACACATTTGTCGTGTAAACGCCTTCCAGTGTCCCAGCACTTTTGAGGAACATTTCTTTCCTAACAATAGACTTAATAAGGAAATAAAGAAGGCAAACAAAGGACATAAATCACTGCAAGCATTTGCATTTGGCAGGCAAGGGTTTGGAAAGAATTCCTCCAGCCAGTCTCTTGCCTTTGAAAATGGGTGTCGTCACAATGTCCAGCGTGAAGCCTCCATTTCTCAAGTACACTCATTAATAGGACTTTAAATTGAAACCATGTTGGTTCAGTAGTAACAAAGCATGGAGCAAACACCCACTGAAAATGAAAGCATTCTTTATGCCACAAATGGCAAGACAGAGATGCACAAGCCTTGTTCTCTGGCCGTTCGGCCTTCCTAGAAAGCAAAAGCTGTCCTAAAAAAGGCTTTGGCATCTGAAAGACATTCAGGGCATGATCCTAACCTGAAGTTAGGCTGGCCCACTTAGGTCAGCACAATTTAGCTGGCACAAGGGCCACCCTAAAATGTGTTTGGACTAAGAGTCAGGGAGGATGGTGTACTTCTGTGTGCTGGCCTCTCTGACTCCGAGAATGGTCCAAACATACTTTACGGTGGCCCTTGTGTCGGCCAAACTTTGCTGGCCAAATTGTGCCGGCCTAACTCCAGGTTAGGATTGTGCTCTTAGAAACTTGCTTAAAAGAAGATAATGGCATCGACTTGATCAATATAAATTCTGCTAATATCTTGTTCAGCAGCAAGAAAGCCAGCACCAGATTTTGCAAGCAGATATATGTATACCCACAAGACCACTTGATCAAACCTGTGAGCCTCTATGATGCATGGATGAGGGAAATGCGTGGAACAACCAGGTGAAGCAGAACACACTGCTTTGCTTAATACCCTTCCTATTAAGCCCCCTAACACATTTCTTTAAAAATAAATCAAGAGGGAATTCTAAAATCCCATCTGCTTTAATAACTGTCCAGGAATTGCCTTTTTGATGGTTATGGAATGTATAGAATTACAAAGACACTGGTTCTGCAGTAGCATCTTTGAAGTCCAACATGGCCTTAAGCCAATGTGACAAATGTTGCCACATTGGGCCCCATACTTTGGGGGGCCCTACACCAGCACAACAAGTATATTGCCTGCTTTTGCAGTCGGAATCTCTATGGGCTGTAGGTCAGTGCACAGCAGCTTTACCTTGGACCCTCCCACCTGTCCCTGCCTTCGAACTGCCCTTAATAGACCTCCTGGAAGCAGTTCAAAGTGATGTCATCAGGCCATCACTAACTATGTCCAGGTGCCACACTTTGTGCGTGGCACCACAAGCGCTCTTCTTGGTGTGTGGTGGGCCCTGTGGGGAAGGTGGAGGGTCCCACAGGAATGCCCAGCATTGGTCCCGGCTGCTCTTAGAACTCACCCTGGCTGACATGATCTCAATGTGTGCCCTGCATGGAAAATAACTTCATAGGGTGAGTGGCGCTATGTTGGGTATTTAGGGTATGAAGTGTATCACCACAGGGGGCACTCTTTGGCATAGGAATCACCAATGCACTTCTCCTAGGACAGTCAGGGCCGAATCTAATATGTGAATTAAACTGAACTGCATAAGATTCAGACCTGGCTGTCCCAGGAGAGGTACATTACATTGGTGATTTCATGTTCTAAAGTTCTGAGTTACTTTCAGCTTGTTCAGCTTGAGAATGTGTACAAGATCCTTCAAAATACGAAACTGCCCATGTTTCTGACCTCTATTCAGCCTGGCTAATAAAACTTGCCGGTAGTGGGCTGATTGAGTAAGTAGGAAGAGTAATTAATGCTTTCTTTTTATAGAGAATGTCCTGTCTTCAGATGGCAGTTGTACGTTCTTACCTGAAGAAGCCCTTCTCGGATCTTACAATGCTGTTCAAAGTATGTGCAGAAGTCTCAGCTCCAGTGACTCTTGGATGAACTAGTTATCCTGACCCTTTTCATCTGGTTTTGAACCTGGATTTGGTACTGAAACAGCCTCTGGTCACCTTAGTGGATGACCTACACTGAGAATTGGACAGAAGGAGTGCCTCCCTGTTGGTTCTTTTAGACCTCTCAACAGCATTTAACCATGGACCACCTTGCTGGGATGGGCTAGCAGGCACTGCACTGCAGTGGCTATAATCCTCCTTGGAGGGTAGGTTCTGGAAACTGGTGCTGGTAGACTCCTGGTGGTGGTGAACAGCAGCTGTTGGAGCCATTCTGGATGGCTTTTTAGTGCATGAGACAGGCAGCATCAGCATGAGGTCTTAATGTCCAGTCTCTCAAAGAAAGGTAGCAGCAGTATAATGGCCAGCTTCTCTCCTTCAGGCCAGGCAGCAGCAGCATGAGGTCTAAATGGCCAGCCTTTCTTCTGCACACAGGGCTTCATCAGCAAGAGGCCACAACAGACAGTTTCTCCCCTTTAATCCAGGCAGCATCAGCATGAGAGCACGAAGACAAGCCTCTCTCCTTCACCCAGGGCTTCATTTGCCAGAAGGCACAATGGCCAGCCACTCTCCTTCAGGCTATGTAGCATCAGCAGGAGGGTACAATGATCAACTTCCCTCCTTCAGGCCAGGCAGCCTTAGTATGAGGTCACAATGGCCAGCTGCTCTCCTATTGGTGAGGCAGTGTCAATATGAGGTCACAATGGCCAGCCTCTTTCCTTCAGGAGGACACATCAGCTTGAGGGCACAATCCCCCTCTCATTGAGGCAGACGATCAGGGACGAACGGAGGCCCGAGCGTGCCCATGGCAGGCGACGAAACCGTGCCCCCAGGATGTTGCCCTGCCCCCACGCGTCGTCCAGGCACGCCTCCCTGCACCCGGAAGAGCTCCGTTTCGGAGCATAACGGAGGCGAGGGAGGGTGGGTGGGCAGGCCGAACAGTGCGCAGTTTCCTCCACGGACTGCGCGCAATGGCGCCCCGCCGCTGCCCGGCGCCCATGGCTCACGCCACCCCAGGCTACAGGGTAAATATGCCTCTGCAGACAATAGCAGGTAAATGTGGGCACTGCTTATTTTTTCAACAGTAGGCAACTGCAGGAAGATATTGACCTATCTCCCTTTCCCTTATTGAGGTGTGCAGCAACAGCATTTGGGCAGAGTAGCCACTTGTTTTTCTCTTAGAGTGAAATGGATTGTAGAGTGAGGTCAGAGAAGCTGCAAGCAAGGAAAGGAAGAAGACCAGGTAGGCATCCCAGCTATTTAAGAGCTTCCCCTTACAGCAAGTAGCCCAGGATGGTCTGGCACCCAAGGAGGTAGAGATTCTGGAGGAAGGCCAGGTAAGCTGGTAACACAGCAGCTACATACAGGGAAACAAATCTGCAGAATCTACCAATGGGAGAGAGAAACTGGCAGGCTGAAAGTGGGCTGAAAAGTAATAGGCACTGGCACGGGTGCCCCAGATATGGTGGCGCTTCCACTTTCACTGTGCTCCTTGGAACCGATTAGAAGAAAGAGAGACCAGATGGTGGCTGGTGGACAAAGATGCAGTAGAACATGAGAAGAAAGAAGAAGAGGAGGCTGGGAGAGAGCAGCCAGCCAGAATTGCAGCAGAAGAGCAGGGAGGCAGGGTATGATCCCCCTGGACTTTTCAATGTGCTTCCTGACCCAAGTTACATACCAGTTAATCTTCAGGAACAGCAGGACTAGGAAGTGCAGGGCAACACAAACGAATATGCGGCATCACTGCATAAAGTCAGTTTGAAGTCAAGAGGAAGGGAAGGCAAACGTGATGTCTCTTGACCTCGCTCACTCTAGGAGAAAGGATGGGACAAAAATGGAGACTCAGTGCACAGGTCGCACAGCCCCGATTTGGGCCACATGGTCTCCTCAGATCTGCACCTGCTGTTTAGCAGGCACAGATCTGAGACGTCCATAGGGGAAGCTGGTGCCTCCTCGTGGGCAAGGGCACGAACATGCCCTTGTGCCGGGGAGGCTCCAGCCTCCCGAAAGCAGCGCTGGATACAGCACAGGCCCGCCGGCGTGCCTGATCCAGCGCTGCTTAGGATTGTGCTCTCAGGCTCACTGGTGGTAAGTTTACTCCTTTCACCCTTTGAAAATTCCCCTGTGACCTCTAACATTGATCCTCCAAATGGGTAATTAAGAACGCAATCCTAACCTGGAGTTAGGTCAGCACAGTTAGGCCAGCAAAGTGCGTTTGGACCACTCTCTGAGTCAGGGAGGATGGCGCACATCTGTGTGCTGGCCTCCCTGACTCAGAGAGTGGTCCAAATGCACTTTCTGTGGCCCTTATGCCAGCTGGCCTAACTGTGCCGGCTTAACTCCAGGTTAGCATTGCGCCCTAAATCAGGTGTGGAGGGAGGGTTAGGGTCCTATTTACATTATGTGAAATTTAGCTGCCAGGACAGATTCTGCAAAAATACGCTCTGATCGTTCATATGGACAATGATCTTTAATTGACGCATCTGTGCCAGTGCACCATGTGCTGCATCCTGCAGTGGAATTGCAGTCACGGAGACCTCCTCAAGGAAAGGGAATGTTTGTTCCCTTTCCTTGGAGCTGCATTGCCCTTGCCCTGATGCTGGGAAGTTGGTTAGGATTGCATCCTCAGCCAAGTGAGTTGAAATATAGTACCATGTTACTTTCTAAAAATATTGCTGAAGTCCTCAAACAGCAACATTTTTTCTTGCTTTTCAAGACGGGCATCTGATTAGCAATGAAGTCATGATGGGGGAATTCACCATTGGAGGAGTATGAAATCCAGATTCCTCTCGTTCAAAAAGCCTCACTTCGTTTTGAGTCCGTTCCAAGCCCTTTCAGGTCTGGGTATGGGGTGAAGGAGTGAGCCAGCACTTTCTGCCAGTCCTCCCACACACTGCAAAAGAAACATATTTGGGAAGGGGGAGGGAGTCTCTGGTGTCAGGGAGGGCTTGTTAGAGCCAGGAGAGGCATAATTTCCTGTTGGGCAGCCTGGGATTTGTAATGGCCTCTGCCTTCTGAACTGAATTCTCGTGGAATTTCACTGAGGAATGCACATTCTTCCCCAGTTTACTCTTGTTCCCTCTTCCTCCCCACTCCTCTGCCCCTTCCTGTGTAGGGGTTTTAGATTACAAGATCCTCAAGGTAGGGACCAATTTGTTCTTGTTTCTCTGTACAATACTATAGGCACACTAACACTAGTACTCACGCAGAGAGGCTTCTTGCCTGAAGCAGGGCTTCCCTGTGGGGCCATTGATGCAGCTATCAGCGGCTTCAGAAAGTGCAGCCCCCTCATCATATGAGCAGTGGAGGTGACATAGAGAACTCCCTTGTGGAGGCACTGATATATAGGATTGGTACCTTAAGGTGATTCCCACCTTGCAGCCCATATGCAACCCTCCATGGAAACATTTATGCATAAGAACAGCCTCATATGGTCTGGTCTCCAGAGCCCCTCTGGATCAGGCCCATCTAGTTCAGCTTCCCATTATCTCACAGTGGCCCACCAGATGCCTCAGGGAGCACACAAGACAACAAGATGCCACTCTCTTGCACCTGACGTTCTGAGCTAGCCTACTTCTAAAACCAGGAGGTTGCACATGCCCAACATGGCTTCTATATCCTTCATGAACCCATAGCTCTGTAGGTCTGCAATAACAATGGAACCTGCATACTGGCACTGACCCATATATTTGTGGTTTTCAATTGTGGTTTCCTTCTGTGAACATCAAAAACAGAGCAACCTCTTAATACATGTACAGGTGGGCCAACAGATCTCGTTTCAATTATCTACAGATTGGGGCCCCCTTACTTTCATTTATTCTTTCTTTGGGTCACTAAAAACTATCTTGATCGGGGAGAGGAGAACCTTACACTTAACACAGGGTTCCTCTTATTCGTGGTTTCAGGTATCCATGGTGGGGGCGGGCTGGAATCTATCCGTCGTGGATACCAGGGCATGTCCGCATTTTAGAAGTGGCACCACTAAGGTCACACAACAGATGTTCCATCGGAGGGACCACAGCAAGTGTCAAACACAGGGCCTTCCTGACTAGACTCCCTCTCAGACTACTTCAGTTCCACTGAACTAAGTCCTGAATTAGTTGCGACAATGGAGAAACAAACTTCTGCAGGCACTTGAGAGACTGACATGCCAGAAACCTGTTGACATGCCAAAGACCACTGAAGAAAACAGTCATGTCCTTTACTAATCAGACACTCCATAACACATCCTTGCAGAGATGGTATCAGCGAATGGCATCTGGAAGACACTTTGAACATACCATTGCACTTCAGAGATGAAAGCAAATGCACAATGTGTGAAGCTCCAAAAGGAAGTCCAGGCCAAGGCTACAAAGCATGCTGGAACTTGCCTGTAACTGGAGACAACAACTTTGTCCATAGACAGATTGATAACATTGCAACAATTGAAGAAAGCTGTTGTCTACAAAGCCACCCAGCATTATAAACCAACAAGGTGGTACAAAATCAATCCTTGGCCAGAACATTGAACTAAGCACACAAAAATGGCAATGTTGGCATTCAGGGAACACCTAGGGTACTATAGTGATGGGAGTAAGGACGGCATTCGAGTTTGCAAAGACTGCCAGCAGGGTGGCTTTAAGAGGTGTGGGACCAATTCTGCAGGGTCCTTGCGGGGACTCACACATTTGTTCTTCAGCCCCACCGCTGCATGCCCCCCCCCATTCACTGCAACAAATGACAATGTTTCAGGTGCTGCACCAGGTGCCAGTGCGGCACCTGGAAGTACATTAGTAGTGACACACTGATGTCACCGCCAACTACTTTCAGACTGGCCCAATTTCGGGCCAATTGGAAGAAGGGATAGGTGGGAAGGCCACACGAGAGCTCCACTTGCTGTGCAAGCCTCTGCATTGAGGCTTACGGCTATGCACAGTGCCTGCTGTGGCTGTGGACAACTTGCCCTCTGCCACAGTGCGGGGCCCCCAGATGTAGAAGCAGACATATGAGGCTGTCTTATAGTGACTCAGGCCATTGGTCCATCTAGTCCGTTGGTTCCCAACTTGTGGTCCATGGACCCCAGGTGGTCCGTGAGACCCTGAGAAGAGGTCTGCAAGCTCTCAGAAAAAAAAGATTGCCGTTGACCACTTCCAGTGTCTTCTCTAATTATTACAAATAATTATTTTGTGTGTGCAGGGAGGTATTTGCATGTGGTCCACCATGATCCCAGTTTTTGCCTCAATGGTCCGCCGACTCCTAAAGGTTAGAAACCACGGATTCAGTCCAATACTGTTTGGGCTGACTGGCAGAGACTTTCCAGGGTCTTTGGCAAACAAAGAGGTTTGTTTCCAGCTCTGCTGCCTGAGGTGCTGGCACTAGAGAGGCAGCTGAGCGGCAGCCTTTCCCAGGTAAAGACTTGCTGGTTACACAGACTTGTGCACTATGTGGATGGGTCTATAGGGAGCTGGGATGCCTGCTCTTCCTTGCAGCTGAAGGTTAGCCCCAAGTGACCTTTTGTTCCTTTCTGCATGCATGGCTCTGGTTATTACTCTTTGCACCACATACCCTGATACTCCATTGGCATACTGCACTATAAAAATAAAAGCAACAAAATCTGCCCCAAATAAAAACCTTTAAAAATTGCTTGATAATCCAGAAGCTTGGGCAGTTTACTGTCAACTACTTTGATCTTTTTTAAAATAACCACCTCACGTTAACTATGCAGCTAGCATAGAATTTGTGGAGTTTCCACAGCATTTTCCAATGTAAGGAGCGGGGGGGGGGGGGCTGCTGTTCAAAGGAGAAAAATAAGTCAAATGTCTTGCTTGGTGCACAGAAGCCCTTAGGCACACATAGTTGAGCTCTCTGAACTGTGGCCGGGGTTCATTAAAAATACACACAACACAAAAGCACTGTATAGCTCAGTGGTTCTCAAACGTTTTAGAATGGGACCCACTTTTTAGAATGGCACTCGTGTTGGGACCCACCAGAAGTGATGCCATTAACCTGGAAGTGATGTCATAGCCGGAAGTGCCATCATCAAGCAGAAAGTGCTGTCAAACTGGCATTCTTGGACTGAAGCAAATGCACAACTCATGAAACATCTTTGATGGAAAGCAAAATTAGGACAAAATATTATGTAAAAGCACTGAACTAAAAACAAAACAAAACAAACTCGCTTGAAAATTCACACTGTTAACACTCACAAAAGGAATATAGCAAGAGTAAGGTCTGCAGCTTCCAAGATGGCTGTTCCTAGCTTTGGGCAACCCACTTGACATCAGTTTCAACCCACTCAGTGGGTCCCGACCCACAGTTTGAATAACACTGGTATAGCTGATTATTGTTATTGACACATGAGACAGCAGTCATAAATCTATGCACTACAACACACAACACCACACAACACAACACACACACAATAAACATAGTAAATGAGAGCTCTGATCTGAGGTCTTCCACTGTTTTTTTTTGTTTCATTGTAGACAGGTATCACTGAAACTTGAGCTAATTTACAGAACGGTAAGATCACTATACATTATGACAACCTTGCCTCTGTCGTCCCTTTTGCTCAGTCTAAAGCCCTCACCTATATCTCAGTCTTGAGTTAAAACCTGAGCCCAGGACTGTATACTTGCTGAAATGCTCTTCTTGTTGCCAAAATGAAAGCATCAATGCCAGAGATCTAATCTGGTGGTGACACAAAATACTTCAAGAGATATGTACAAGGAAAAGGTAATTCTCCGGGCCTTTTGTGCCAAGTTGCCATAAACAGAAATGTAAAGCTGCAAAGGGACCTGAACAGCAGCAACCTTAATGTTGCAATCCTGTGCAAGCTTACTTGGGAGTAAATCCCACTGAACTCAGGCTTGATGTGTGAGCGCGACAGAATTAGGCTGGAAACTTAGAAATGGCAGCATGAACTCCATCACCTCAGACCAGCAATGGGATCTACAAACAACTTGGGGGAACGGAGGGCAGGACTTTGGCGGGACTACCGTTTGATTGGCAGCCCGTCCGTGCACTTCCGCTTTTGTTCCGCTTGCCCCGCGGCCGTCCCTGGCCTCGGAGGGAGTGCCTGCTTGCCCGGGGGGGGGGCGCAATCCAGAGGCAACTTAGGCTGGTACATTCACTTGCACTGGCCTCAGAGTATCACAAATGTGCTGTAAGTCACATCTGTGCCACGCGACCGCAGGCTAAGCCGGTGCAAGGATGTGGGCCGGTGCAGCCCACAGATAAAGCTGGCTGGGTTTGGCCAGCACAGGGCCCTGAGGAGGGTGGGTGGGAAGTGGAATGGGGCATGGGGTGGGCAGAGTGAGAGAGCAGGCCCACTGGGGGGGGGGCTGGCCCGGGGATGGGAGTGGTGCCAGGATCCGGCACTAATGCCAGATCCTAACCCCTGGCCCGGTTGGCTTTGCACACAGGGTTACCAGATACGAGCTGGGACAGAGTGCCTATACCTTTAATCATAATATGGAGGAGGGAATTTTGGGAGGTGCAGCTCAACATGGAAGGGTTTAAAAAGCTGCACCTGCCAAATTCCTTCTTCTGTACAATGGTAAAAGGTACAGGCACTCTATCTGGTAATCCTACTTGCACAGGCCTTTTGGATTTGTGCCATGGGGCTGCTGGGACCTACCCAGGGGTAAGGGGAAAATATCCCCTTATCCCAAAGCGGCTTCCAGCTGCCTCCCCTACAGTGCTGGATACACGCAGGCCTGTTTGCCTGCCTGCCCCAGTGCAGTATAGGATTGAGCTGTTAATTTCCGAGTAATTTCTGTGTAATTTCTGAGTTACCCAGAAATTGTAGAATTGGGCTAAACAGCAGAAGCCTGTATATATTATGTTACCCATCCTAGAGCTTAACTGATATTATCCACATCACAGCATGGTACATATACTGAACCCAATTTGAGGGGAGGGAGGGATTCATGTACATGTTTGTAACCTTCCAAAAACACCCCACTCTTTGGGCAAGGATGCACAACTGTTCACAAGGAAAAAGATAGGGGGAGCGGGCAGAGTGCAATCTCATGGCAAAGACAACTTGGTCAATGCTCCTTGGCCGTCAACAATTCACACTGACAGCGCACTCCTATACTTACCCTCCGTCTGCACAGTCGTCCCTGCGCTAGCACAGTGTCGCAAATGTGCCATGAAGCATGCTTGCTATGACCCTAGAGCAAGCAGCACTGGCAGGACAGCCTGTGACCAGCCCGCAAGCACTGCAACCAGCCCCCATGTACTGCTGGAGCTGAGTTTTGCATCGATCAGCACAGGATGGTGGGAGGGTGTTTTGGAGGCAGGGAGAGGGCATTTTTGGATGAGAGAGAGTGGAAAGGGAAAGGGAGAGAATGACAGTGGCCTCCTTTGCCGCACCCTATCATCACTCACAGGCCTTGTGGCATTACAATAGGCTTCCCGGATTTACACCAGCTAAATAGCTGTTGCCCCAAGGAGTCCCATGTCCCTTAACCACAAGTAGAACTTAATTGCACCTGTGGTAGCCAGACAGTTCAGGCCTGGCCTGTCCATCTGCAGAAAGCTCCCACGCCAACTCTTTCCATCCTTTACTCCCTTAAGACAAGAATATTGGTATCCTATTCACGCTTTGCTTCCAGCTGGACATAAAGGGGCCGTACCTCAGGAAAACATCCTTTTCCAGTTTAGGCAAATTAACAATGGATACTGCTCATGTCTGAGGAATGCAGAAGGAGTTTAAAGGCAAATAGATTCATATCGCTGTAACATGTAACCTAATCACTATACGTGGAGGGAACGGGACACAAAGGATAGTAGTGTATTTGCATAGAGTACTATGTAAATATAACCCTAGCATTTCTGCTTAGAATGTCTACCTTTTTCCTTTGGCTTATTTTCCTGCTTATTTGTGTCATGCATACAATTATTTTTCCATAGAAGGCTGCTTTGAAGGGATACGCTAGGTAATCTCTCACCAGCCTTTTTCTAGCACAGATCAACTCTGCCCGTTAGCAGGGAAGTGACTCTAAAAAGGAATGTGTAGCAACCTGCCTTCCTGAAGGCAGGTTGCTAATTACAAGTTTAATTCTGCTTTGTCTTGAAGGATCCAGGTGCCCCATCTTTGCATGAAAACACAACAAAGCTCAATACAGGTGTGTTGGCAGACAAGATGGCTCCATTGGCAAGGTGCCCATCAGATGGTTCAAATCTGACACTGAAGGATCACTGGGTATAACATAATGCCAGAGGAATGTGCTGTGGTCAACTTTAAGATTTCCAAAACAGCCATGTATAAAGCTGAGCCAGTATGACTCAATTCAGCAATGGAGGAAATCAGGAGCCAAAATTGTGTGTGTATATTGGGGGGGGGGGGAAACGCCTGCACATTGTGTAGCCAGTTGACTTCTCGTGTATCTTTTCTCACAGCTCTTTTGAGATTGGCCTGGGGATGTGGCACTGGGAATGTGGCAGTGGGAGAAGTCAGGTTAACCCTTTCTCTGGTCCCATTTAGTCCCATTTTCCAAAGATCTTATTTGCCTTTTATACAGGTACCAAACTTAATTCTGAAGCACTGAAAGCTGCAATGGTGTATAAACATAAAATATTGCAGTAGCTCAACAAGCAGAAGTTACAAGGAAGGCAAACATGTCTAGGAGACTGTCTGTCAATTCACTGTTCTGGTAGAATTCCTTCCCAGTTCCATCAACTAGTGAATTCTATAGCAGTGTTCTTCAAACTGGGAGTTGGGACCCCAATGGGATAACAAAGCCTCACTTGTGGTTTTGCAGCAATTTACAGGAAGACCACTGGACTAGAGAACCACCAGGTAAAGGAAGAGGCATCAAGTTTACCCTGATACCAGGAGATGGTGTCCCAGTCCTGATCAGGTTCTTAGCAATTGTGCTAAAATACCTTTCGCTAGTGCCTGGCTTCAGGGCCACTTTTTCTGCTCCCTCTACTATACATTAAACAGTGCTGGGAGGGAAGAACAGGGGTGGAGAGTGGGTGGATCTCAGGAGGGAGATGGGACCAATGATGGGTCCCCATCTCATTATTAATTAATTTATTGGGGTCATGGCACAAAAAGGGTTGAAGACCAGTGCTCTACTCCATAGCATTCACAGAAGATCCCAGGGTCTGGGGATACATGACACAGCCAAGCATATCAAATTTCCCCTTAGGTATGCCCCAATCAGCCTTGCATCCCACATTGGGGGGCAAAGGAGGGCCTTGACTCCTCAAAGAGACGGAGGAAAAGCATCCAGATGACTTTGCAGCCTGCCACACACACACACATGCACCTGGCTCCTGGCTTCCCCCTTCCCCGGCAACATGCCTGGTGCAATAGTCACACCCACATGCCTGCCACTCAAGGCAGCAATCTTTGTCTGCTTTATACTACTGGTCGTCTGAATGACAGGTAATGCACAAAAGCACACCACCACCCTACTCCTTCCTCTGCCAAAGCCTCTGCAACAGAACAGTGTGCAAAACTAATCTCTGCTGTTCATAAACAGACCCTTTTGTACCAAGGCTGGCATTGGCTTTATACAGGAATGACAATTTTTGTAATAAGCAGTGAGTAAGTAATGAACGGACATGGAACTTGCATATATTTTTTTGTGTGTGTGTGTGTAGGAGGAGGAGGAAGAGGAGGAGGGACAAATCTGCAAATAATGTCAATGGATTCAGATGAGGTCATTTGTTTAGTGTAGGTAGCTGCAGTCCTCAGAGCACTCTGTCATAGCACAAGCCTCTTTAATTCAGTAGCGCTTATTGCCAAGAAAGGACTTGGAAGACTAGACTGAGTGCAAAGAGGCCAGGTACCTATTGTGTGGGCAAATTGCAGCGGATAGCCAAGACTAACACAAAGTCCCTGCTTTTGGAACAAAAGAAGTTCTTTGCCTTACAGACCTTTTGGATTCAGGTGTAATGAAAGAGAATAAGCCTCCATTGTGAAACTAAACTCAGCACTGGGCTTTGTTCATTCCCTCTCCTCCACCCCTTGCTTCAGCACTACAGTAATATCATCTTGTCAGTCCTGAGACCTGTTGGCCCAGCTCACTGCCACTGATGGATATTCAGCCTGCGAAGGCACTCACAGGGCTTGTTTCTGTTGATCTATGTCCTTGCAGAATCTCGTAATAGGAGAGCAAATAGAAAGGAGCCATAAAAGGAAACCAGCAGCAGCACTGATTTGCGGCAGAGTCCAGTTTTAACTCCTAAATTCCCAGAGGCAGCCAGCACCTAACATTTGTTTTATTTAGAGCACAATCCTAAGGTGCTCTTAGGCTGGCACAAGGAACTGGCAGGTGCTTCCTTGTGCCAGCCCAGTTCTGTTGCAAATGTGCCATAAGGCACTTTTGTGCCGACTCAGGAGTCGGTTGGGCTGGCACGGGGACACACACCAGCCTGCGGAGGCCGAATCCAGCCTTCGTGTCACCCCAGGTAAGTGAGCAAGGGGATTGGGAAGGGTGGAGGGAAGGAGGATTGGGGGGGGGGAGAGGGCTGGCTGGTGGACAAACCGGGCTCAGGAGGAGGGTGGGACTGGCCCATCCTACCCCCCCCCCTCTAATTTTGCTGGTGTAGTTCCAAGTAGCCCCATTGCAGTGGCTGGGGCATTTCTCAGGGTAAGGGGACATATGCTGCATGGCAAGTGGCACTGCAGCCACCTCCTAACCTGTGCTGGAATAGGCAGGCCAACTGGTCCGTGCCATGTCCAGCCCTGGTTAGGAGGTGGCTGTTGATTTTGCTTTTAGCTCAAAGACAGTGGTTGGGGCTTAGGAAATTCTGAAGCAGGTGATGCTCAGTATACAAGATTCTCATGAAGCAGCAGTTATTAAGCATTTTTTGTTGCTTTTTCAAAACATCTGGAGACATATGTGCTCCTGAAGAATTATCACCTGTTCTCAAGTATGATAGGGGGAGGAAGGGAGCTGCCACCTTCATCCTCTTTGTGGAATATGTTTTTACTAGCAATAGAGTGGAATTGGATGCCCTATAGAATTATGTACCAGACATTTCCTATAGGACCATCAAACCTTTTGGAATTATATCATCATCATCATCCTTATCAATCAATCAATCAATCAACCAACCAACAGGTACTTATATACCGCTTTTCAACACAAAGCTCACAAAGCCGTTTACAGGCAAATAGTAATAATAAAGTTAAATGGTTCCCTGTCCCAAAGGGGTTCACAATCTAAAAAAAAAAGGCAGAACACCACCAGTAACAGCCACTAGAAAAGACACTGCGCAGGGGTGAAGAGGGACAATTGCTCTCCCCCTGCTAAATATAAGAGGAGCACCACGTGAAAAAGTGCCTCTTGCCCAGTTAGCAGGGGTAATTATTACTGCTTTTCAACAACAGTGGTTCACAAAGTGGTTTACATCATAACATACATCAATTAATGGTTCCTTGTCCCCAAAGGGCTCATAATAGTTAAAAACAAACCCAGAAGAGACACCAGCAATTAGAAAAGGTGCCATGTGGGGGTGAAGAGGGACAGTTGTCTTCCCCTACTAAATACAGGACACCACTTTGAAAGCTGCCTCTTTGCCCAGCTGATAATAACCTGGAATCTTTGGAAGGGAGGGTGGCTTCTATCTGGCATACAGGAATGTTAATTCTCTGACATCTGTTAAAAATTTCTGGGAGTCATATCACACTTCTGGGTGCACAGATTGCACAAGCTACTAATGAATTGGGACATTGGTTGCCATCAGAAGCTTTTCTTCCCTCCTGTACATAAGACATGGAAATAAAAGGTGTGATTAGAGTTGGAGCTGAACCATCGCTAAAGCCCCCTTACGCCCCTGCCATGGTTTCATTTCATTCCCCTGAACACTACTATGAAGAAAAAAACCTCCAGAAAAAACACATACTCTGTGTAATATATAGTTTGGATGAATGATACACAGTAAGTCATACGAGATCATGATTACGCAACAAGCTTCCTCACACTTAATTTTTTTTCTTCATTGCTTGATGCTGTTTTGGAGAGAGCCTGCACATGAGAGCTCTATGGCATCAAAAACTGCAAAAGACAGACTCGTTTATTGTTTCCACATCTCTCATTGACATCAACAGGACGGGGAACTGTGAAATTCATCAGTTTGAAAATCTTGGTTTTAGACTGAAGGCATTACAGACATGCCCCGGTATCTGCTGGGGTTATGTTCTGGACCCCAATGTGGATACCTGAAACTGTGGATACGGGAGATGCTTTTTTAAAGATAGTGGAATATCAGTGGTTTTGCTTGTAACAAGGTAAAAAAAGAGATTTGTTTCATGTTCCCCTATCTTTTGAATAGGAGTCCCAGTATCCATGGTAACCATGGATAACTGAAACTGTGGATACTGAATCAGTGGATACTGGGGCATGCCTATATTTCAGTGAGGAAAACACAAACATATACTTTGCTTTTAAAAAAATGTACAGGTTTATATATTTAAGGCTGAAACACTATATGCAGTTTCCTGAGAATAAGCCTCATTGAACACCATGGGGGCTTTCTTCTGAGTTGACATGCCCAAGATTGCACTGTAACTTCTGAAAGTTTTAGAAGGGACACTGGAAGGAATCTGACTAGTATACAGCTAAAACCAACCAAAACATCATCTAGGTCTCATGAACAGCTGATGGGGTGCTAAACTAGTTTCTTGATCAGTTTGTGGGGGCTGAATGCTTTTTCTCACACATTCCCTCAACTAGAAAAGAACATACCAGGGAAAAGGCTAAGATATAACTCCTTTCCCTGACAGTCTAGTTTTCTAAATACAGACAGCCTCCCCCTCCTCCACCATGGAGTCATGTGAGTTCTCGCCTGTAATTTATATTGATATAGTGGAGAAACAGGTTTACCATATCATCTGCCAGTTCTGAAAACTAGGCTGTCGTTCAACACCCTACACCAAAACAAGATCATTTCTATCTCCAAAATGGCTAACTTGGATATATGGATTATTAGGGACTGATCCTTCTAATTAATAATTAAAGGTAAAGGTTTCCCCACGACCGAATGGTCTAGTCGTGACCGACTGTAGGGGGCGGTGCTCATCTCCGTTTCAAAGCCTGTAGAGCCGGCGTTTTGTCCGAGGACAAGCTTCCGTGGTCATGTGGCCGGCATGACTCTACGCTGTAGCGCACGGAACGCCATTCCCTTCCCACTGAAGTGGTCCCTATTTATCGACTTGCATTTTAGGTGCTTTCGAACTGCTAGGTTGGCAGGAGCTGGGACAAGCAACGGGAGCTCACTCCGTCGTGCAGTCTTGAACTCCCAACCTTCCAGTCGGAAAGCCCAGCAGCAGTGGTTTAACCCACTGCGCCACCACGTCCCTTAATTAATAATTACCCAGAAGTAAAAGGGGGCAGAAAGATGACAATACACAGTGCCAAATTCCTGAAAACTGAGGCACAGAACGAATTAGTATGGATGAAGCAATTCAATCATAATATTTGACCAGTCTAGATTTCCTCTGTTACGTTGGGTTCATGAGTGGGACCTTCTGGAAGGAAGGGGAGGGGTAGAATACCAGAATGGACAGGAGCAAACTAGTTCTGAGGGTATTGCAGAGAAAGTGTACAGGAGCCAGTTGGGAGATGTGACCCAGGGAGAAGGACAGCAGCTAGGCAATGGGGTGAATTGATGTGGGCAGGAGTTTAGAAGTAGGCTTGGAAAGGAAAGCAGTGCAGGGCATGTACATTCAGTAAGATTTCAGAATAGAGTGTTTTTAAATCTAGAGTGTTTAGGGAAGGTGACACAATTCCTTAGAGCAGCTATTTTCAACCAGTGTGCCGTGGCACATTGGTGTTACCACAAATGGTCTGCAGATGTGCCACAGGAGTTGGCAGAGAATAATTGATTATTACAACCATTGCGGGATGTAAACTCCCGACCAGCAGTCTGGTGTGCTTTGCCAATTGTGAAAAAAACGGATGGTGCGCCTTGACAATTTTAGTACCTTGCTGATGTGCCATGAGATGACTAAGGTTGAAAACGGCTGCTTTAGAATGGGAAAAGCCATTTTGTTCCTTGAAAAACTTAAAGGAAAAGTTTTTTTGGGGGAAAAACCATTATTACTAATTTTAATAAATATCAATATATTTAAAATGTAGTCTGTAAAAGCTGATGAACGTGTTTGTCTTTAACAAGATTCTTTTTTGGTTTTGCTGCAACTGACAAAGACGGCGACTCCTTGGGAAATTACTGTTACTGGACAGTAGCCAATATTACCCAATCACATGAAACATGCGAGTGCAAAGGCAATCTTGAAGAAGCTGTGATGAATCGCTGAAATGGCACAGGAGAGGGTTTTATGCTGCTTGAGAAGCAAGGCAGACTGACTATAGAAGGTTACCAGGAACAGTGGCAGAAATTTGCAAGAGATCCACAATCTTGTCCTCTGGTTAAAACATAAGGACTTCTGAATTCTAGCCAACCTGATCAGAGTCCATCACTGACATTTCTTGTTTGTGTCTTGTGCTCGAGACATCTAGCACTGACAGATTGCCTTCTGAATCTGGTTTTACCATTATTACAGTAGCCTCAGAGATAAAAGGGCTCTTGTGCTACATACTGTACAAACAGTGCCTGCCCCAAAGACCTTGCAGTCCAGGCGTAATACACAGACAAAGGACCCATTATAAAAGGGGAACTGAGGCCCCAACGCAATGAGGTGAAGAATTCCAAGATGATATTGCCAGGCCCCCAAATCTATGAAGCATGTTTTGAATGAACAGAGCCTGAGTCGAAGCTGAAGGGCAAAATGGTCTCACTGTCAAGCCTGGGTGATCAGAAATATATGACAGCCAGTGAGTGGCCCATGGCTGCCAAAGGATACAGATCAGTCGAAAATGCATGGATACACTAGACCAGTGGTTCCCAAACTGTGGGTCAGGACCCAATTTCAGGTGGGTCATGAAGCGTCTAGAGCAGCCATATTGAAAATATGGGAAGATGGGACACTGGAAAGAAGGAGGGCTGTGTGGTTGTTTTGCTTGTGTCAAGGTTATAAATAGGCTTCGTTTTTCTTTCTGATTCACTCTGCTAGTAGAAAATGGCAGAAGAATAACCCAACTTATTGCTGTGTTTCCAGGAAAGCAGCTGGCTCTGGCGTCACACTGTGATCATGGCACATCTGGCCATGATCACTTCCTATGGGTCCCGGATAGATTGCCATTCTACCAAGTGGGTCCCGGTGTTAAAAGTTTGAGAACACCTGCAATAGACAGAGGTTAACTCTCACAATGAACTAGCAAGTGCTAGTCTCATACACGTCTGTATATCCAGTAGTGTAGCTATAGGGGGTGGCACAGTAAGTATAGCAGGTGCTGCCATGCCCCATGTAAGTGCCCCCTCCCACTCACCATCAGAGACATTCTGGGCATCGACAGCAGCTGTGTTGCTTTCGCTGCCCAGAATGGCTCTGATGGCGAGTGGGAGGGGCTGCTTACATGGGGCACTGTCACGCCTGCAATACTTACCACATCCCCTCTCTGTAGCTACGTTACTGTGTATATCAGCTGATAAACACACTTATGTTTGGAGGCTGAATGTATGACGAGACTCCACTGAATGTAGTGAAGTCGCCAAGTCTCATAATCATGCTAAATATTAATTGGCTGCATTTCTAACATGTCTGTATACCAAATTGCACACCTCGCATACTTCTTCACCTCAGGATACAATCTGAGGATCAAGGTGGGGTTGCTTCTTCCTCCCACTCAGGTTTACCTGCTGCTCGGGGGAGGGGGGAGGGCTCTTTCTTTCCCTCTCTCAAACTCCCTTGCCTTGGCACATGGAGCACTTTGACAGCACCAGGGGCCATAGGAAATGTATTTTTCCTACCTCTCTTGGATGTGGGAAAATTATTTTTCCTAGGGAGGAAGAGAGATGGGGAAGGAAAGAAAGAGAGAGAACTCAGAGTATGAATTCAGCAGCCCAGGAGAACTTGGCTTCAAAGCAGCATTCTAGATTCCCGAAGAGCAAGGCAAGGAGACTGTGACCCTCAGAGGGACGGAGAAGAGATGTTGCTCTTGCTGCCCTTCCACCAGGAAGCTTTAAGAGAAGGGAAGGAGTGGCTAGAAAGGGAGAGGAGTGCTGGCTGGCAGCCCGAGTTATAGACAGTGTATCTATAGATATTTCCTTGTAGAGCAAGGAAATATGAGCTCATTGTGAAAGGTCTGAGGGATAAGGCATTTCAAACTGTGTTCATATGCCAAAGTCCCCCAATTTGAACCTTGTCTCTGTCACAACGTGGGCTGTATGTATGGTTTGTGAGCCTGGACTGCTGATGACATGGCTGCATCTCCCTCTCTCTCTCTCTCTCTCTCTCTCTCTCACACACACACACACACACACACACACACACACACACACACCCTGTGCGTTTTTGATCTAGCCATGCGGCGAGTTCTTCCCCAGAGGCCTGATGGAAAAAAAGGGGTTTGAGCATCTAGATTACACAGAGATATGAAACGGAAGACTTTTTTTTCCTGAAGCAAGCCACTGACATCCCCCACTAGATCACTGCTGAGAATAAAACGTGAGCAGAGGTGGAAAAGGGGCTTAAAAATAATGTACTCATAATTCACAAGCATGTATGTGGCTGGTCTGAGCTCATGGAGAGTTCTGCATGTTTGGAGGAGGGAGGGAGGGAGGGAGCCAGGTACACACACACACACACACACACACACAGAGAGAGAGAGAGAGAGAGAGAGAGAGAGAGAGAGAGAGAGAGAGA
>JAJKFI010000058.1:2919382-2978237 GCA_029204185.1 Lerista edwardsae | reverse complement strand
CTCTCTCTCACACACACACACACACTCTTATGCATATACACACACACATACCCCTGCCAACTGAGAATAACTCTTTCCTGCTCTTTCTGGGGAGTAAGTCCCATTTGATGCACCAATTGTTTGAGACTCTGGGTTTTTAAAAAATCTCAGATAAAAGGCTTTGATTTTATGTTTGGTAATAACATAATTTCATTCATTAAAATCATTCTTACATAAAGCTGTATTAATGAATGAAACTATGAAGAAAAATTGGAATGATCCCATTGATTGACCTGTGGCCAAGAGGCATTTTCTTCTGAATGTACAATTTGATATCTTTTTTATGCTGATGACTAGTCCACAAGTTCAGCCAATTTTGAGGCGCACCATACAATACAAGAATGTGAGGGAAGGAAACGCTGCAGAATGGCTGATTTGAACGAATTTTGAAGCATAGAGGGTATAAAAGTACAAATTGGGTAACTACCTACTTTCCCCATTCTGTCTCCAGCCCAGAGGTTTCCTAGTAGCTGCTGTTTTCTTCTTGAAAGACTGTTACCACGAGCAATCCATCACTGAATGCCAACGTTTCATTGGCTCTGACTAATTTCAATATCTGGCATTCTTTACTTTCCTTCTTTCTCTCAATTGAATGAGGAGAGCTACCTGTTGGAACAAAAGCTTTCATATTTATATGATAATATGTAAGTGGCTACTGCTTAGGTATAAAGTAATAATGTTTAGTTATAATGTTTAGTGCCTCATCCTGGTGTGATGGAGGGCTGTTCTAGCCAAACCAGAGTTATTCCCCACTCGGCCACGAAGCTTCCTGAGTTCACTGCATACTGGGAAGGATGAGGCCAATCAGCACCAGTTTTCTGCCCTTACTTTAACAACATCTCCTATAGTTAGAGGTGTTTGAAGATGGTGTTATTTTACTTAGAAGTAAGCCTATGGTTTTCAGTAAGAGGCTGTAATCCTATCTTACCCACCGGGAAAAAGCACCACCTCTACCTAGCATGCTTTTTCACCCAGCATATGACTTTCTGGAAATGATGTGCCACATTTTGTGAGGTGCAGCATTACTGTTCTTCAGCGCAATCCTATGCATGTCTACTCAGAAGTCTCACTGTGTTCAATGCAGCTTATTCCCCTGAAAGTGAGTATAGGATTGCAGCCTCACTTGTTTAAATTTAAAACCCCTCTCACACACAGAGAGATGTAACAAGGGTGGAGCCTGAAAGGCACCTGCCTCAGGGCGCTACCACCCGCCCAGGAATGCCCACCCCTCCGCCCGCTCCCTCCCTCCCGCCCAGCTCGTCATGCCTCTGTGCCAGCCGGGCATGGCTGGTGCAGAGGACACACAACGAGGGTGCACCAAGGCCTGCGTTGTAGCCAGCGCCGGTCTCAGTGTGTGAGCACCGACTGTTGTATCTGGAGCATAGGGTTGGGCTGTTATTCATAGAATAACTCTTGGAATGCTCCAGGTGACCTTGAAAGCTAGTGTTTAGTCACATGACTCTTGCACAGTGTGCCTTCCCCAATACATGTACCGCATGTTTAACAGCATCTTCTTCAGGATATCAGAATTCCTTCAACTAATTAATCATACTTCTCTACAATCTAACCATTCAATTACCTCCTAGCTAAGTAGCATTATTCATCTAGCCCTCTTTCCTCTGCAGATAGGGCATATCTTAAGATTAGCTGAGATCCGCAGGAGACGCTAAGAATAGAAGGGCGGCCTGAAAGGAAACTGACACAGGCTTAGAAATATTTTATCACTAAGCACCAGCAACAGAAGCACATCTTGTCATCTGCCACCTGCTCTCTTTTAGCTCACTGCCTCAGGTTGAGACTGTTTGACCATCCACCACTGGCGGATGGGAGGGTCCAATAGCCGAATGTGCTGGCCACTGTCAAAGGGTCACTGATGACAGACAGTAGCTGGCCTCCTTGATAGCTTGCCTCTAGAACGAACCACAATGACTGGTTGGGAAAGTTAAAGGGAAAAGGGACCAATTAACACCTCATTGTATTCCCACTGCTGTTTCCTTGAGGAGTGACTTGCTGCCCACTTGACTCACTGGCACTGCTTTGCAGCCAAAAAAGTGCTAACGAGGACATCCTGAGAGCCAGGATGGGAACTGGACTTAGATCTGGAAGAGCCAGGTTCAAATCCCTGCTCATCCACAATGCTTCTTGGGTGACCATCTCTCAGCCTCACCTACCTCACAAGGTGGTTGGGAGAACAAAAGGAGGGGATGAAAAGGAGGGTGGTATATACATCACCCTGAGTTCTTTGGGTGATATTAAAATGTGAACCTTTGATATTTGTTCAGTGCCTGCCTGCCTTATTTGCTCAGCCGGGCTATCCCTCTGGGATCTCCCTTCTTATCAGCACCATTTCAGGAAACCTAAGAGGTGCCATATTTTCTCTTTTCTGGAAGGGCTCCAGTGCCTTAGCTCTGTGCATTAGCTCCCCGTCTTGTTTTCTTACACTTTTATCTTAGCCTTCCGTCATGAAGCTCATAGCAGCATAGATGGTCCCTCCTCCCCCCCGCCCCGGTATCCTAACCCCAACCCTGCAAGGACTGAGCAAGAACGAAGGATCCAAGGTTATTCAGTGCACTTTATAATAACTGAGTAGGTCTTTGCACTTGGGTCTTTCCAGTTCTGCTCTGACACTGTCCAGTACAACCACTGTGGATGGAGGGCACAGCTTTGCATGCCAAAGGCTCATTCCCAGCATCTCTAGGGAGGGCTGGGTTAAAAAAAGACCGGCCTGAAAGCATGGAGTGCTGCTCTCAGTGGGTGAAGAAAATACTGAGCAAGATGGACTATGGGGCTAACTTAGTAGGTGGCAGCTTTACACGGATTACTTGCGGGAGAAACAGGACATAAAGCCAGGAACTCAATAATAATCTGTTTGTACTGGTTCTGCCACATTACTCAACTTCATCTGGTAAACCCAGATTACTTCTGCACTGGACTGGAGCATGCCCATCAAGGAATACAGGGTGAGAAAGACAACTAGGCAAATAACTCTCCATGATGGCATCCAATCTCAGAAGAGCTGTCCAAATGTCCACCACACTGGGTCCTGCTCTCTTTCTACAGGATTCGCTCCACTCCTTTGGGCAGTGATTGCCAACGTTTTTCATCTTGCCACACACTGACAAGACACGCAAATTTTCAGGGCACACCATCCATTTTCATAATAACTAGGCTTTTGTTACCCAGCGTTGCCCGGGTAACAAATTATCCCAAGCTTCTAGGCGACCCCGGAAACTATGGATTCGACACTAATGTCGGCCATTTTTGAGTATTTTTACATGGCACCCACTTCGCACCCCCACCCCTAGGGGTGTCATACCACCCACACTATTTGTCGCCAGACCATAAGGCATACGTGTCAATCGCTCCAGGCATTCCAGCAGGCCATGGTGGACATTTTATTTCGCACCCCCTCTCGCACCCCACGCTGAGGAGGGCCGAACCCGGACTCAAACAGCGTCAGGAGCATCGCCGCTCGTCTCGGCAACCCCGGAAACTATGGCTTTGACGCCGATACTGGCCGTTTTAGATCATTTTTATGTGGCACCCCCTGCGCACCCCCACCCCTGGGTGCGCTAGGGGGTTGTACCGCTGCAGTGTTTGTTGCCAGACTACAAGGTATACGCGTATCAAGTTTGGTGTCAATCGCTCCAGGTGTTCCAGCAGGGCATGGTGGACATTTTGTTTTGCGCCCCTTCTCGCCCTCCACGCCGAGGGGGGCTAAACCTGGACTCAAACAGCATCGGGAGCATTGCCGCTCGTCTCGGCGACCCTGGAAACTATGGATTCGACACCGATGTTGGCCGTTTTTGATCATTTTTACGTGGCACCCCCTGTGCACAACCATCCCCAGGGTGCTAGGGGGGTCTGACCCCCGCAGTGTTTGTCGCCAGACCGCAAGGCATACGTGTGCCAAGTTTTGTGTCAATCGCTCCAGGCGTTGCGGAGCCTATACGGAACATACACACATTCTCCTTACTATAGATAGAAGATTAACAAGGCACACCACGCTGCTGGTGGGGGGGCTCACACACCCAGTGACCCTACTAAATAAATGACCTTCTCCCAAACATCTGCACACCTGCGGACCATCAATATGGCACAACAAACCACTGCCTTAGAGAAGCCCTCACATACTGTCTCCTCTTGGCAGCACTGCATGGTTGAAGAGGACCTGTGTCATGAGTTTCACCCTCAGAATGTCTACTACCCATATAGATTATAAAGTTCTAGTGAGAGCAGTTCTCCTCAATCTCCTGTTCTCCAGTTATTTGACGTCTTCCCCCCAAGAAGTCATATAATGAAACTTCTGTCTATATGCCAAACTTTTAAACAATGCCCCTTCAAAAAGCACAATGCCACACTCACATGCGTCCATTTGTTTAGCGAGAATTCCATTTCACCCTTACTCTCCACCCTCCTAGCAAGAATCATTTGTTCCCTTCATTGAGATACAATGTTTCAGCATAAGCTAAGTGGGGCATGTTTTTCAAGTAGAAACGTAAACAGAAATTGCCACTAGCACAAGGGTTGGAAATACATTGGTTTCCCGATGATGAACATCTGGAAATATTGTGTTGTACAATGCAGTTTCTACACAGGTGGTGCCCATGGGAAGCAATTCTCCGAACTAGTTACTCTCCCCCTGCTGTACTAGTTCTTGGAATCATGCAGAGTGCCTCATTATGGATTTGCTGCCAGAAGGTGTGGTGACAGAAGGTGTGTAGATCTGTCTTGGTGAACTAGCAGAAATCGGGAAATGAATCTCCGTTCTTCTGAAATCAGCGTTAGTACTTGGGCAGCCCAATCCTGCTTAAATTCCCAAGTGTGGCGATACAGTGGCATAGGTGCAGACTATGCTGTATCCCGTGGGGGAATGTCGGCTGCTGGAGGTCTCTGGAGGGTGACATTTATTTTGTCTCTTTGCCCTGCGGTAAACCTTAGCAGCCGCAACGGTTCGACTCGGATGCGCATCCGCGATATTGCTGGCGCAAGTCCGTGTTGAACCGCGTTGGCAGATCAGGCTTAAGAAATAGGGATAGGGTATGGTGGGTGCTAGTGCTGCTGATCCTGTACCCCTCTTGGGCCCAACATATGCACTCCTGACCTGTTGCCAGCCTCCCCTCCCGTTACACAATTTCCTTACCCCTCCCTTGTTCCTGCGCTGGACTGTTCTTCTGGAGATTGCCCCAGGCACTGCCGCGTACAGGAAGACCTTCCCACTGGCTCGCCGCAGCCTCTGTGCCGTAATAAAGCACTTTATGGTGCTGTTATTACAGATCAAAGGCCTGGCACACCAGCAGAGCTCTTGGATAGGATTGGGGCCACAGTGGATTTAGTAAAAATTTTACCAATCAGAGATAACCTACTTGTTAACCTTGCTCACTGGTGGCTACTGTACCGGGCACCATAACTCTACCTGACCTGGCAAGAGCCAGTACTTGAAAGATTATCGTGGCCTTATTCACCTGCCAGTGCCATCAGGAATTGTTTGCGTCTGAACACTTTCTCAACCATCATTTTAAGAGAGTTACTTTCTGGGTAGATGCCAAACGAGTGCCAAAGGGCAACGAGCATTTGCGGAAAGTTGTCTTTTATTCCTCCGCTTCAGTTGTCCTGGAGCATTTAGCAATAGCAACGGAGTTTCTCACAGCCTTCATTACTCTTGATTAACCAGGAGTTTTTTGCAGATGAAATTGTCATGAATTTGAATCGTTGGAGGCATTCAAAGGAATTTCAAATGAAATTGGCAACGGTCGCTGAACAATAACACAAACTTTCAAAACACGCATTGCACTCCAGCCAAAAAAGCATTTACATCTATGGCAAAAACACTTCAATGATATTATGATACGTGCATTGCAAGTGGCCTTGAGAGAAAAACAGGGTATAACTGTTGTAAATCTGCTAGCTGTGTGGGAAGAAACTGGGCCAGAAGCGCCTTCATGCATGTCCTTGTGCTAGTCACCAAATGAGTCTGAGGGCACAATCCAAACCTGGAGTTAAGCTGGCACAGTTAGGCTAGCAAAGTTTGGCTGGCACAAGGGCCACCATAAAGCATGTTTAGACCACTCTTGGGGTCAGGGAGGATGGTGCACATCTGTGTGCTGGTCTCTCTGACTCCGAGAGTGGTCCAAATATACTTTCTTGTATGTTTGGACCACTCTCTGGAATTTCCTTAAGTACAAGTACCAGATGGTAACACGTTCAGTGCTTGAACGGTCAGTGGTTCTCCAACGTTGTAGCACTGGGACCCACTTTTTGGAATAACAATCTGTTCAGGACCCACTGAAAATGGTGTCATAGTTAGACAGGACCAGACATGGTGTCACAATGACAGCCAGAGCATGCTGCTTTCCTGAGAATGCAGCAATAAATTGGATTATTTCTCAGTTGAATCAGAAAGGAAAAAGCCTATTTACAATCTTGACAATATTACGATCCAGTGGGTCAAAATAACCACACAGCCCTCTGCCTTTCCAAGGTCCCATCCTCCCATATTTTCAATGATGGCTGCGCTAGGATGTCAGCTATTGTTCCGGTGGAATTACGCCCACAGATACACTGAACTAGCATAATGTGCTGTTTTCTTATTTCTGATTTCATTCTATTAGGTTTAAGATTATTCTTTGACCTAGAATACTATGAAAAACTAGCTTACCTGTGAGTCTTACTATGTTGTTTGGACATTCTATTCCGGGGAAGGGGGGTGTTACTGGAAAACTCTTTGGGTTTATTACGAGGTCCAGCATGAAGCTGGCTTGCAACACACTTAGTGGGTCCTGACCCATAGTTTGAGAAACACTTTAAAATAGATAAAAAGGTATATGGATTTGCAGAAGGAAAGTTAATATTGGAAGCATAATTAAGTTCAGAGGATCAGGTAATTTCTACAATGTATAAATTGTTGCTGAAATTTGAGACAGAAGGTAAGTAGATCAAAGAATGTACTGTACGATTCAATGGACTAAAAATGTGGGCCATGAAATACTAATGGAACAATGGGGAGGGGAAAACTATTGAGAAACACTTGTCTTTTCAGAATGGACACAGAGAGGGGGGGAGTTTTGCTTTGACCCTGATAAATAATCAAGCATGAGTCATGAGACATTGCACCAGTGTCAGTAGAATGGCAAAATTTATTCAAAGTAGCAATCACTGCAAAAAATATTCTAATGTGCCCAGTCACCTTATTAATTAATTAATTAATTAATTAATTAATTAATTAATTAATTAATAAATTAATAAGTGTGCCAAGTTGCTTAGCCCATCTCCCCGGTCTTTCCATAAATTCTATTTTCTATTGAGTTCTCAATTAATCAATTAATCAATTAATGTCCTGTCTTTCTGCCCAATGGGCACCCAAGGTGGCTCACAACATTAAAATACAATAAAATTACAGTGTTTAACAATTAAAAACAATAATTAAAAACAATATTAAAATAATTAAAAATTTAAAACAAGTTATTAAATTAAAAGTCTGTAAACAAACATCTGTCTGTTTACTATCTTGGTGTGCCAAGTTGCTTAGCCCATCTCCCCGGTCTTTCCATAAATTCTATTTTCTATTGAGTTCTCTAAATAGGTTCAACAGTACAGACTGCTGCTAAGTATGTACGAGTCTAGGTGAGCCAACGTCTTGCACTCGGGCCCAGCCCTCGGTCAACAATCCCTGAGACGATGAGCAATCTAAAGTCCGTGATGATGCTTAATCTGGAGTAGCTACCACCACTCTACCACATATTTAAATCTAGACAAGTAAACATGCTTGGTTAATACCAGAATAGAACTGGTGTGATGAGCACCTTCGTAATAAGCCCAAAGAGTTTTCCAGTAACACCCGCCTTCCCTGGAATAGAATATCCAAACAGCATAGCAAGACTCACAGATAGGCTAGTTTTCCATAATATTCTAGGTCAAAGAATAATCTTAAACCTAATAGAATGAAATAAGAAATAAGAAAACGGCACATTATGCTAGGCCAATGAATCTTTGGGTGTAATTCCACCTGAACAATAGCTCTCCCTAGAAGAGATCTTGCTTTTGGTTCATTCTTTTTAAGACATTACCAGACCAATCCAGAACTGCCTGGCCTCCATGGGTGCAGCAATAGCCAAAAAGCTACTGCTGCATCCAGCGGTAGTCAGGTAGCCGCTAGGGTGTCCCTGAGAGAAGGGGATATTCGTCCCCTTTCCTGGGTAAAGCTCGGCCGCCCACAATGGGGCTCCTCGGCTCACCACCAGCTATTTTGCTGGCAGGGATTCGAGCAGCCCCATGTCAGGTTGCCCAGGCTACCTCTGGGTCCCACCCCCTTTGCGAAGCTTCCCCTCCCCTCCTACCCTGCCCCAAATCCCCATAACCTTACCTCTTGCCGATGCTGCTTCGCCACCTCTGGGCGGCGAGGGGCTGTTGTTGCTGAAGTGCGGGTGGTAAGAGCGTACTGCCTTACATACGCCTTTTGGCATGTTTACGACACCAGCGCAAGCAGTATGCTCATACCGCTCGCACTTTTAGCACGGTCTTCTCAAAGGTGGCACCAGGGAAGCATACCTAATTAATTCACTGATTTCAGTTTAATGTTCTAAAAATAATTTTTGTGTGTCTCAAGAGTCTAAATATGAACTTGACAAAGCTGTAGATGTGTGACATTTATGCCTGGTGATCTCTGTTTAAATATCTTCCTTGAGAATATTTTCCTGCTGTACATCCAGCGGCGGCATTCAGCCGGTACGCTGGACGGGTGGATGCGGGGGCGGGGAAGACGGCAAAACGGATGGGACACAACGGGCGAGCTGCTGCTCACCCGTTCCTCCCGCCCAGCGTACCGGCTAAATGCCGCCGCTGTGTACATCACCTAGAATATTTAATAAAAGGGCAAGCAATCAGTTCCGCAAATGAGTTATAAGTAAAGAAGAAACAAATACCTAATCTGAAATTCATGGTTTCCTTAGAGACAGAAAATGCGATGTCAGAAAAAAAATACATGAATACCACAGCCCCAAAGAAATACCTGGTTCACTGACAGATTGGCAACATTATTTTCATTCAGAATGAATCAAGCTGTCACACAGAGCATCTGAAAAGCAGAGTACTGCCAAAAGCAGGGAAACCCATACCCATATTTATAGGGGGGGAAAAGATCCACGATTCAGGGCGCAATCCGAGGTGTGCCATAGGGCCAACGCAAGCAGCTTGCGCTGGCTTGAGGGCACCGTCCTGGACCCCTGTGCCAGTGCCATGTCCACAGAGCTGACACTGGCAGCAGAGGCAGCCCCGCAATGCCAGCAGAAGCTGGTGCTGTGCTGCTCCGGCACCAGCCAACTCGGCAGGCGCAGGAGCAGATCTGGGGGGAGGGCGGGAAGGATGAAGGAACAGGGAGGGGGATTGAATTGGGATGCAGCCATTAGGCCATATCCAAGCTCCTGACCTCAGGCCGTGTGGCCCCGATTCAGGCTGCATAGTATCCTCAGCTCTGTGCCTCCTAAATAGCAGATGCAGATCTGAGGAGTCCATTGGGGGCGGCTGGTGACTACCCCAGAGTAAGGGCACGAATGTGCCCTTGCCCCTTGGAGGCTCCAAGCGTCTCCAACTTGCGCTGCATATGGCACAGGCACACTGACCTGCTCGCTCCAGCGCAAGTTAGGATTGCACCCTCAGGGATCTCTAGTGACCTCATGATAGCCAATCAAAAACATTTGGGTTACATGTCACACTGAACAAAGACTTAAAGTTGATTTTATTCCAGTTGGGAGTCAAGGAAGGATAGGAGGAATTCACAGGTGCAATCCAGCATTTTCCAACAATATCTTGTCTGCCAAGAACACCCATTTGAATAGAATAATGATCAAAGAGTTAGTTGTGTTATCTTCCCGTAAACAGTCCAGAAAAGCAATTTTCTCAGTCTTAAATTTCAACCTTTGTCTATAGCAGGTGTGGGATTAAAAAAAAAATCTGTTCAATGCTTTGGTTAAAAGAGGCACCAAGTTTGACAGACAGAACAGTGTATATTGAAACATACTAATTAACAAGTAACATTCTTAAAAATCTGGCCTAAACAAGTATATGTTTATTTTCTGCCACTGCCAAGTTGCTCAGCCCAACTTCCCATGCTTTCCCAAACCATCCATCCGCAGCACAGTAAACAGACTCAGGGTGCAGGCCTAACCAACTTTCCAGCACTGACATAGCGGTGTCAGTGGGGCATGATCTGCATCCTGCATTTGGGGGAGCAGTCATGGAAACCTCCTCAAGACAAGGGAATGTTTGTTTTCTTCCCTTGGAGATGCATTGCCCTTACCCAGTGCAGGAAAGTGGGTTAGGATTGCGCTCTCAGAAATTCAGTGTAGCACTAATGGCAAACGTGAGTCTCAGAGTGCAATCCTCTCTGGGAGCTGAGTGGGCACAAATCCCTTGTGCCAGCCCAGGTGTGTCACAAACATGCCACAAAGCATGTTTGCGCCTCCTTAGGAGCCAGGGAGGCCAGTGCACATTTGTGTGCCAGCCTCCCTGAGTCATTTTCTGGAGCAGGTAAGGCCAGCCTTGGGCGGCCAGCATGGTGGGTTGGGGAGGGTGGGGATGGAGGGAAGGTGGACTGGGGTGGGGTGAAAGTCGGCCCATGGGCAGACCGGTTCAGGGAGGGGTATGGGACCAACCTCCGGCACTCAGGCCATATCCTAACCCCCGTCCCCAGCCTGGTTGGCCTTACACAGGCCGCTCAAATCTGCACCAGTGATTTGGCAGGCGCAGATCCGAGTAACCCTATTGGAATGGCTGGGGCATCACTCGGGTAAGGGGACATATGCCTCCTTACTCTGAGTTGCGCCACAGCCACCTCCTAACCAGGGTTGGATATGGCGAAGCAAGCCAGCCGGCTGGCCTATTCCAGTCCAGGTTAGGATTGGACTTATCACAAGCAACATATGGTTTAGCTAAGTTATGAGCTGTAACTGAATATGATATATTGATGACTCAGGCTAGAATGGACTGGGTATTCAGACAAGTGGGAAAGCAGGCAGCAAAGGGGTTAACTATATTCCAGGCCAGAACGGCATGGTCAACAAGCTTCTTGTCCCTTCTCAAGAGGCCTCCTGGTTTCAGGCCCTAGCTTCAGCTCAGAACCATAAGCACATGGATGAGTCTCCCACTGAAACCATGGAACGTGAAAATGCTTCATTTTGAGTTGATGCCCAAGGAATGTTAGGAAATGGGCAGCGCTATCCTAGAAGGCACGTAGTGCTGATGCAACGTTGTTTCATCAGCGCTACATGCTTAGCGCGACGCGGAGGTGCCAAGCAGCACCCCCACATTGGTGCTAAAGCTCTGGAGCCGACACTACATGTAGCGTTGGCTTCAGAGCACTGACGGAGAGCCTCCCTTGTGCCAAGGCGGTACGGGGATTGGTGGGAGGGAGGGAGGGGGGGGCGGGACTTGGGGGGGCTCGGGAGGTGGCCGTACGGCCACATCCTAAGCCCATCCGCGAGGCTGCGCGGCCCCGATTCGGATCTGTGCGCACTCTTTAGTGGGCACAGATCCGAGGAGCACATAGGGGAGCTGGAGCCTCCCCTGTGGTAAGGGAGCGCATGCTCCCTTGCTGCGGGGAGGCTCCAACCTCTCTGAAACAGCGTCGGATTTGGTGCTGGCCCGTCGGCCTCGCCAGTCCGGCACTGTTTAAGATTGCGCCCTCAGAGTGTAATCCTAACTTGGAGTTAGGC
The DNA here is from genome assembly GCA_029204185.1 of Lerista edwardsae. NCBI lineage: Eukaryota > Metazoa > Chordata > Lepidosauria > Squamata > Scincidae > Lerista > Lerista edwardsae. Next base: position 2,966,490 of record JAJKFI010000058.1, on the reverse strand, counting down.
CAGCACAGTTTGGCCGGCACCAGGGCCACCATAAAGCACATTTGGACAACTCTCGGAGTCAGGGAGGATGGCGCATATCTGTGTGCTGGCCTTGGACTACAAGAGTGGTCCAAACATACTTTATGGTGTCCCATGTGCTGGCCAAACATTGCTGGCCTAACTGTGCCAGCCTAACTCCAGGTTATCCTATGAAAGTGTTATCCTATGAAAAGATAAATGATTTCAACTTTTTATACCTTATCTAAAAATCTATTGCCATCATAAAAAATGTAAGCTATTTCCCAAACTGGTAAATGAAGAGGAAAAAAGTAGCACAGCAAATGTTGGGCTGCAATCCTAAACAGATTTATGAAGAACTGGCCTGCTGAATTCAGTGGGATTTTGAGGTAAGCATGTTTATGATCGGTCTGCCAGAGTCACTGATTCACCAGTGTGAGCTGGTGCACTGGAGTGACCATGTAATACTTTTAAGTTATTTATGTAAGCAATCCTAAACACATAGAGTGCTGGAGCGGTGTTTAGGAGCACAGTCCTAACCTGGAGTTAGGCTGGCACAGTTAGGCCAGCAAAGTTTGGCTGGCACAAGGGCCACCGTCAAGTGCATTTGGACCACTCTCGGAGTCAGGGAAGATGGCGCACGTCTGTGTGCTGGCTGACTCCAAGAGTGGTCCAAGGATACGTCACGGTGTCCTTTGTGCTGGCCAAACTTTGCTAGCCAAACTGTGCTGGCCTAACTACAGGTTAGGATTGTGTATTGGATGTCACAAACGTGTCGTAAAGCACGTGCCAAATTGGGGTTGGGATTAGGGCAATCCTCTTTTGGACTGCTGCTGTAAGGGAAAGCTTTAAAATCCTCATGCACAAGCAGAGAGCCAACTGGTTTGGATCCTAGCCATAAGTATTTCACAATTAGTAAAATTTGGTCTTTTGACATAAATCTCAGTAGTGTTTGTGTGCATCTTCATGGTACTGCACCTGTTAATTCCACATTAATACAGCAGTACTTCACTTTGGCTGAACTCCTACTGCGTATCAGGACATTTTTAAAGAGATATTTAAACAATGAGAGCAGTTTTTAACTTAGGAAGAAGAAAAGTAAAATTAGCAAGCAATACGGGATCTAATCACAAGGCAGCTTTGCTGGCCGTACATCACCACACCATCCAGTCTCTTAGCATGGTCTTAGCTGACAGTAAGATGTATTCATTCACTCTTGTTTAGAACTGTTCATGCAAATTGAGGCTTGTGTACAAAATAATCAATGTCAGTGGTTCCCAAACTGTGGGTCAGGACCCACCAGTGGGTTGCCAACCAATTTCAGGTGGGTCACAAAGCACCTAGAGCAGCCATATTGAAAATATGGGAAGACGGGATGCTGGAAAGGGGGAAGGTTGTGTGGTTGTTTTGCTTGGGTCAGGTTATAAACAGGCTTTTTTCTTTCTGATTTGCTTTGCTATTGGAAAATGGCTAAGAAATAACCCAACTTCTTGCTGCATTCTCAGGAAATCAGAAGGCATTGGCATCACAACAATGGAACTTCCAGCCATTACCTCACTTCTGGTGGGTCCCGGCCAGATTGTCATTCTAAAATGTGGGTCCCGGTGCTAAGAAGTTTAAGAACCACTGATCTATTGTGAACAGGCCCCACTCATGCAAACTGTCCACTGCAAAAAAAAAAAGAAAAAAAAAGTGAGATGCTGATAGAGGACTAAAGGACATTTCTTACCACGGAAAGTGTATGCAGAAACAGATCTTAAATATGAATGCTTCTAACTGGCCTCACTCACACTGATGTATAAAGAGTGGAAGGGCCCAATCGTGTCCAACTTTCCAGCACTGATGCAGCTTCATTGCAGCAACAAAGTAAGGGAGCAAACGTTCCCTTACTTGGAAGAGGCCTCCATGACTGCCCCTCCACCACAGAATGCAGCACACACCCCATTGGGATGGCTACATCAGGGCTGAAAAATTGGATAGGATTGGGCCTGAAATGAAGTTATGGTTTGAAAACCAGTTGTTGTTATGTGGAAGCTGTAAAACAGAGATACTACCAAGAATGTGTGAATGACGATATATGCACGCCCAATGCGCATATGTGCCCCCTCCCCACTTTTTGTATCATGTAGAAAAGAGGTTTCAAGCTGTTTGTTTACTGCATTACACTTTGGGAACTTTTTTTCATTCAGTGACTAGATTTCCTTTTATCACCTTAGAGGAGGGTGAAATGAAATGTGTTTGCAACAACTACCGTTTGTTCTAAGGAGTACTAAACAATAAGACCTTTCAAGAAAAACGAACCACTTACTTATCGTTGTAAATTTGAGGTGAGATTCCATAGCTTATCTGGCCTTCTCATTCCCCGTATATGGAAATGAAAAACTGGAAAGCAGCTATCACTTTGTTTGCTTCAGTGACTGACTCTTCAATCTGTGAGAGCTGCATGTCTCACCTTGGCAACAAATGGCCATTGGCCCAGTATTCAGTCTTGTCTTACTTCACACAGCTTGATCTCAGAAGATTTCGCCTGCTCATATCACAGCTGGCTTGTCTAAATAATGAGCCTCCACCTCCAAGGTGCAAGCAGACACTTGGCTTCAAAGGAAACTCAAGGAAGAGGGAGAGATAATCCATTTTCTACTTGAGGTACCTCTGTCCAAGAGTGATACTGAATTGCAGTTCATTTTCTAAGAACAGGAACAAAAAATGTGGAGATAATCCAAAGAAGGAATTTCAAGATATATTTTGCATTGCTTCTTAAATGAACTCTAAGACATCGACTGTCATTTCAGAACACAAGGATACCTCAGATCCGGACATGCCACTGATGAGAAAACTCCCCTTGGAATCTGGGGGCATTTATGAGGGCAGTCATTTGGAAAATATTTGTCCATTCACATATGTTCTCCGATCACTTTTAAATTGTGAGAATGGAAAGAAAAACTTAATTCACTTCTAGCCCACCACTATCTTGCACGTCAGATTTTTAAGACTTGGAATTGCAACCAAATGAGTAAAAACATTAATTTGTTCACACTGTCCATGCCTTGTTCCAAGTCAGACCCTTGGTCCATCTAGCCAGGCGGGCTCGATGATACGGCTAACTGAAGTGGTGGCCCTCAAGTAGCAGATCGATGGGGATGCCCATCTCTGTCTGTCACTCTCTGGATTGGAAAAGGGGGCCAGAGAGGAAGAGGGAATGTGGAGGGGAGAAGACTGCTGAGCTAGTATGTGGAGACTGGGAGAAGAGGCTCTGACATTAACATGTATTCCTTTAGGCAGGGATTTTCAAACTGGGGCGTTGCAAGCCGCAGCCTTGAAAGCCCTGTATCTTTTCCCTTAAGGGGCGGGGAGAGGGAATGGCAGCAATGTGATTGCCAGGATTGCATCGCTGCTGGCAACATAATGGGGCTGGGGGGACTTACTACTGCCCACCACAGCGTCTGTGGGAGTTGGGAAGCCCCATGGACCCCTTTACAGGGCTCCCCATGCGCCCAAAAACTAAGAAAAAAAAAAAGATTGTGGCTGTGAAACCAGAAGTGGGTAGCAATCTTTTTTTTTAGTTTTTGGACACACATAGAGCCCTTCAGAGGGGTCAACAGGGCTCCCCAACCCTCAGAGATGCTGGGGTGGGCATTGGTAAATCCTCCCAGCCCCATTATGTTGCCAGCAACAACACGATCCTGGCAATTGTGACACTGCCATTCCCTGCCCCTGCAAACAGAGCCCAATCCTATGCCTATCTATTCAGACATAAATCCTATTATAGTCAGTTGGACCTACTCCCAGGCAAGTGCGGATAAGATTGCAGCCTCTGAGTGCTTCCCAAACTCCCGGAGAGTTTGGAAACTGGTGCCTTAAGGCCGTCAAATAAGGCCAAACTCAGAACCTCAGAAAGCAAGTACATTGCAAAATATATGCACAACTCATGAACTTCATTTAAGGATTCACTTAAATGCATGTTTATATGCAAGACCTTTGTAGCCCATACTTATAAATCTTAGCCAAGGGCTAATGCGTTGTTGACAGCAGTGAAATGAAAGCACATTCTTAAGAGGCATATATTCCAGGGCTTTCCTCAATCGAGGTGTTTCCTTTCTGCAAATGAAGTTGTGGGTCTTGGTGTTACGGTTTACTGAAAATGACATCACTGAAGGAATTTGCTTTATTAAGTCATTGCCCTAAAAAGGTAATAAGAAAATAGCTACGTGCTCCAAGTACCACAATAGGCAATAATATGAGCTCTGTGTTTCCTTCAACTTGGCAATTTCTTTCTTTTTTCCACCCTTAATACCATGTAAATAAGTGCCTAAATGAATCGTCATTGCTAAAAGTGAAAGGTGATACTTTATTAAAAGGGGACTTCCTAATACCTATACAGAGGGAAAGCCCATTGGAACGGAACAAAATATAATGCTCATATTGTTTTCCGAACAAGCAGCTTGCATAATCCTATTATAAACTGTAGTGTACATTTCACAGTCCATCTGACATATAGTCAATACTCTGACTAGGCACTGGAATGCTATACAATATATTGTCCTATCAGACAAATGTCACTATACATGTGACATGTGGCATTGGGTCAAGAAGCGGTCAAGGAGCATAGCTGTACTTTTAAATCACATTTTTAGGGTGCTTCACCTTGTGGAAGGACACTTAACAATAATCTGTAAACAGATTTTCATTGATTTTTTAAATTGATAAGCAACTGGCCAATCAAGTCTGGATTTTGTCATTACATGGAGTTTACACTTACCTGAATAGCAGGTGCCACCTTTTTGGATGAAGCATCGAGACCTGACACTCTTTTTAGTACTAAATGATCAAAAGTGAAATCTTTCTAAATTTTTTAAAATTGCACTTCTTTCTCAAAATGATATTTGCACTTCTTTCTCAAATTGGGAGCATGAAGTATACTGCCAAATGAGTAGGCTACTTCCTCACTACCTAATTCTATTTGGCTGCCATGCCCACAGTGCACAGAAACCAGCACAATGTATCTTAAGCCTATCTTGATAACACCATGCTGATGGAGCACTGACACAAGAGCAACAAGGGTCAAATGCTAAGCCCGTTGTGGTAAAGCAATGCTGGTGCAGCCATTCTCAGTAGAACCCTTCGTGTCCATGAAAACACTGACATAGCTCATTATCCATGGAGTGATTGGTCCTGACATCAGTGCAAAATCCGTGTGATGTTGGATATCACTGCATCTTCACCATAACATTGGGGCATCATCAGTGAGACACTGGCACATCATCCATGTGCTGGCCATGCTGGTGTGCCATCATTGTGATTTCCAAGCAGCCAATGATAACACCCAATCAGTCTCAATGCTGGTGACCAGAGGAGAGTGAACTGAGCACACGGCAGGGTCGGGGTTAATGAGAGGACAACAGTGGGGGAATGGTCCCTGCCAGTTTGACCCAAATAGTACCATCTTCACAAGATGATGGGAGGAGTGAACTCATTCCCCTGTCTCCAAAGGTCACTTGATATTATCTGTGTAGGGGAGGAGAATCATTGGGTTTTCTCTACCACATAATGACAGCATCACTCCGGCCGAATGCATGAATTGTGGCAATACAATGCAGCAATGTAAATCAAACTCCTAAAAATCCTAGTACAGTAGACCATGTTCCCTAGAACGTGTACATTTCTTTCCTGAAATCTTAGTTTTCATGGGGGGGGGGGACTGCAGCTGGGTAAGTTGGGATGAAGGAGACTAAGGTGTGAGGCCAATTATAGCACTCTTATTGAAATATTTTAATATTTTTCTCATACACAGAGACTTCATGCGGAGGAATAAACTGCACACAAACAGCAGTGGACACAAACCCCTGGGTGCTTACATATTTAAAAACAAAGGCTAGCATTGCAATTTGATTGGAAAGTTTCAGCAGTTTAGAATGAGAATTCTTTCGCTGCCCATGCCTCTAGTCAAATTGTTTGGAAACATTATGCAGATATTGAAACCTGGCTTTATTTTTATCCAAAGCAACATCCATGTAGAGCTTACAGCCCAATCTTATGCTTCCCCAGCACCCAGGGTTACATTGGTACTGAAATGGTTGCCGCTGTATCCTGTGGAGTCAAGGTCTCCCTTGGGCTAAGGGACAGTAGCGCCAACTCCATGGGTGCCGGTATGCTGCCGGCATCCACAATAATTTGCAGTGGGTGCTCAGCACCCACAATGTTGGGCACCCCCAAAGAGCAGGGCACCCCCATGTTTGGTGCTGGGCTGGGAGCGTGCCTGGCCCAGTGGCAAAAAGGCCCATCCGAGGGCAGCGTGATCGAGTCAATGAGCTCCTTCCCAAGGCATCGCTGGTGCCTCAGGAAAAAGCTCATTGGCTCGCCCGCCCTGGCCTCGGAAGGGGGCGGGCCTGCCTTGCAACTCCTAGACGCTATGCAAAGCAGCTGCTTCTGAGGCCTGGCCGCAGCGATTAACCGCTCCGGCCTCGGAAGCGGGTGCCACGAGCAGCCGCTCCCGAGGCTGGGGCGATGACAGGGGGCGTGGCCACGTCAACGTCAAGGGTGTGGCTACATCAATGTCAGGGGCATGGCTATGGGCACCCCCAATGTTGATGGCAAGTCGGTGCCCCTGCTTAGGGGACTTCAGTTCCCTTACCCTGTGTAAAACCACGGTGGCCTAATGGGTCTACTTGGATCTGCACTTCCCACTGACCTGGTGCAGAACAAAGAAGGCCCAGGTTGGCCTCTATGGTCTGGGAGGTGGTTCAGGATTCAGCAGCAGACTCTGCTGCTGCCCCTGCCCCCCTTGGAGGCCTGCTCTTCCCCTCAGATCTGCCCAATTCCACTCTCCCACTTTCCATTCTACCTACCTATGCCTGCCTACCTTGGTAGGCCTGCTTTGGGTAGATTGCTGGCATTGGGTTTATTAGGACTGGGAACTTAGAGCACAATCCTAACCTGGAGTTAGGCTGGCACAGCTAGGCCAGCAAGGTTTGGCTGACACAAGGCCATAAAGCATGCTTGGACCACTCTCCGAGTCAGGGAGGATGGCGCACAACTGTGTGCTGGCCTCTGACTCTTGAGAGTGGTCCACACATACTTTACAGTGGCCCTTGTGCCGGCCAAACTTTGCTGGCCTAATTGGGCCAGCCTAACTCCAGGTTAGGATTGCGCCCTCAGTGAGTTACACAGGTTCAAAATCGTCCCCTGAGAATCAATTTGGGGCCCATCCAGGCCTTCTCCTCTTCCTAGAGAACAATGCTGAAAGATCCAGTATCATAATTTAAGGCTCTTTTGCTCACCTTTTAAAGCAGTTCACATGCAAATATTTCAAAAGAGACTTCCTCCAATAAATTGTACAGGCAGCAATATGTAAAATGGAGTCCCTTCACTGGAACAATGGAGTGTCTCCACCCAGTAGGAGGAAGCATTGAAAGGAAGGCCTGGCCTATGAGAAAACAGGGAGACACCTTTGCCTCATTTCAGCAGTAAGCTCCACAAAGCCACACCTCTGCCATGCACAGGAGACAAGAGTTCCAGAGCCGTGGCTTGGATGAACCTGTCTGAATCTTAGGCCCTGGGCATCCTTAATTATCTAATGTAAACCGTGATTCTTGGAGGCTGAGTAAAGGGGATGTTTGCAGCCGTTAGGATTAGACTGTGGTTTGGCCCAGCTTGTAGCATTGCAAGATTAGGACATTTCCCAAGAGGTCATGCAAAAACCATAGTTGTGTAAAAAAAAAAAAAAAAAAACCACCACCCTCTTTCTTTCCACCTATCAAGTATTGCTTAGGCCGGTGATGGATAACCTATGACACATGTGTCAAAGGTGACACGTCATGACATTTGGGGTGACACGCCAGCATTCACCAACACCTGACAAAGACGGAGGATTTTTTACTCATTTTTCATTTTTGTAAGTATTTGATGTTTCTTTATATAATGCACACGTAGCACCACACATAATTAGACTGTTTATTGGTTTAAATAAATGAATATAAAGAATTATTTATTTTTTGTTTGGGTGGTGGTGGTGGTGACGTACCAGCAGAGTCAAGTTAAGGATTTACTGAAGTTTTGACTTGCCAAGCTCAAAAGGTTCGCTATCAAATACGGTTCGGTATATAAATACATTGATTGATTGATTGATTGATTGATTGATTGATTGATTGATTGATCAATGGCTTAGGCCCATCTCCTCCTCTCTCTGTATTGTGAGTTGATCATGAAAATGTGCACTTTGAAGAATTATGGAGGTCTTGTTTCTGTGAAAAGGGTCCCCCCCCCCCCAAAAAAAAGGCCTTTCCCAAGAGTAGACAGAATATTCATCGAAAGCAAATCCCAAAAAGGGCCTGGACACAATTGCAAACTAATTAAAAAGGCTGAAATGATTATGCATGAGCTGCCTTCGGAGATATTTCCCAAGCTCTAATTATAACTAAGAGCAAGAGCTGACTCTGTAAAGTTCCTGCTTGAAGCTGGGCTTGTGGTGATAAGGTCTGGTAAGACCGATAATTATGGCAACAGCGATGGCACATTACAGTGGGTGGATGACTGGAGCAGAATGCTAATGAAACATGGAGCCTTCCCTATCTCAGTGACTCATCCAAAGACAGATGGGAAATTTTACTATCTGATGGCTTTTCTACATATAGACAGCTGATGGCGGGAAGCCAGAAGTCAGATTTGCCTCTGTAAGCAAGGCTTCTTAACCAGCTTGACAGAGCCCTTCTTAGTTTTATAAAAGTTCTGGATTGATAAATTGCACCAGTAAATTGTCTCTTGGGAAAGAATCTGAAATAAAAGAAATCTAAAGGGAGGAATGATTTGCATCTGAAATTGTCAATCTGAATACAGGTATGCCCTGGTGTCCACTCAGGTTCCATTCTGGAAACAACAACCCCCCCGCCCCCTGGAATACCTGAAACAGCGGATACTGGGGACGTCTTTTTAAAGATAGGGAACATCAGTGGTTTTGCTGCAACAAGTTTTTTTAAAAAAGATGGTTTAATGTTCCCCTATCTTTTTAATAGGGGACGTGGTGGCAATGCGGGTTAAACCACTACTGCTGAGCTTGCTAACCAGAAGGTTGGGAGTTCAAGACTGCACGATGGAGTGAGCTCCTGACGCTTGTCCCAGCCCCTGCCAACCTAGCAGTTCAAAAGCATGTAAAAAATGCGAGTAGATAAATAGGAATCACTTCAGTGGGAAGGTAATGGCATTCCGTGCACCTTGGCGTATAGTTATGCCGGCCACATGACCATGGAAACCTGTCCTTGGACAAATGCCGGCTCTTTGGCTTAGAAATGGAGATGAGCATCGCCGGTTACAGTCAGTCACGACTAGACCGGTCATGGGGAAACCTTTACCTTTATCTTTTTAATAGGCATCCCAGTCTCTATAGTATTAGTGAATAACGTGGCTTTCTGTTTTCTTCTCTTGCCATGTCTCCAATGAACTCTGCCAAAATGGTGTCAAGTGCTTGACGGGGGGCTTCCTCATTTGTTCCAAAGAGACTTCACCCATTAGTGAACAGGATGTAATCCCTACCCTAGTGTCAGATTTCTGGAGATCCCAAGGAAAAGCCCTGTATCTAGCTCTCCACCACCAGCATGGCATCCCATGCCATGATGGTACATTTGCGGCTACTCTTGCCTCCAATCAAATCACCCTGGAAGCAGAGCTTCCTTGTTTGAGTCATGTGAATTTACAAGGATCTCTTGCATTCTGCTCCCCGAGCGGCCCACAAAAACTGCATGTGTATATTCCGCTGCACTTTGTTCTATGATGTGTTGGGAATGAAAGCTCATTACTGCATGGGGTCATGCTAGATAATGTGGGCGTCTCTTCTCAGCCTGCATGGTATAAATCCGAAATCAGCCTTTTTGAAACTGATCAGTCAAGTAAATGACAGAAACTATTATTATTATTATTTATTATTTATTAAATTTCTACCCCACCTTTCTGCCCGAAGGCACTCAAGGCGGCATTACAAATTTAAAACACAATAAAATAATTCCATCAATTAAAAGACAATAATTAAAAACAATATTAAAATTATAGGAATTCGGCGAATAGTTTATCTGGAAAGTTTTCAGGAACTCAATCTCAACTGAGTTTTACAAAATTTCTGTTCTGTTTTTCTCCCTCAGATGGGAATCACATATTTTACAGATATGAATAGTTCCTAAACAGCCATTTGATAATAACATTGTCCCACTGGTTTAGGCAAATTGCCTAATTTTATATCCATAATGGACAGGGCTTTCCAATTGTCAAATTACTTCCCATGCCTCCAAGAGTGTACTGATCAACAAGGGAAAAAAAGTCACATTGCTTTCACAAGGAATTGACAGCGGCTAATAATCTGGCACCCATGAAATATGACTGAAGTGTCTATGTAGACACAATATGGAATATTACAGCCTAATCCTAACCTGCGCTGGAACAGGCAAGCCAACTGGCCTGCACCATATCCAGCGCAGGTGAGGAGATGGCTGGAGTGTGGCTTGGGATATTTATCCCCTTACCCTGTATCATACATCAGCCACCCCTATGGGGCTGCTCAGCTTGCAAAACTGATATATACCTGAGCAGTCCAGTAACACTGGCCTGGCCAGGAGGAGGGCTAGGATCCAGCCTATGTTGCTGAGGCTGGTTTCATCCCCCAGGCCCAGTCCACACACCGACTTGCCCTCCTCCTGACCAAAAATGCCCCCCATCCAGTGGTGTCATCTAAATGATTTAAGAACAGGTACTCACTTTTGATTGGCACGTGTCGGGACCCGCCCACCGGAAGTGATGTCATAAGCCAGAAGTGATGTTGTGGCAGGAAGTGACATGAAAAAAGCCCTTTTTGAGGCCTCAGATGATTTTAAACTGACCCAACAGTTGCAACAGTATTCCACAGCACCCCCAGAACATGTTAAGGAGGCCTGGCATCATGTTAAAACCCCAGAGCAACTCATTTTTCAGTGGCAAGAAAAGGAAAGGCTCTGCTCGCTGCCTGCCTGGCTCTGCGAACATGCAGGCAACTCAAACATGCAGGAAATTCAAATGTTGCAGAGGGCGGAGTCGACGAGAGGGCGGGCGAATGGGCGGGGCCAGCTGTAATCCTAGAAACCGGTACTCGCGTACCCCTGCGTACCCCCTGCATGACATCACTGCCCCCATCCTCTCTAAATCCCCCCATGCAAGGAACTCTGCCAAAATGGTGTCAAATCCCTACCTTGGCAAGTAAAGGGCAAACTCACTGGCTTGAGGGCTGGATTCAGTGTGGCAAGGCCACCACACATCCTCATGCTGGCTCAGCCGACTTGAAAGGAGACACTCCTGGGTCAAAGCAAGGGACTTAATCCAGCCTAAGACTCAAGATTGCGCTCTTAGTTTTACAAATACCATATTTTCCAAGGTGAAGATTGAAATATTCAATCACCCACTTGGGGAACAGATGAGCACAGGTTAAGTCCCAGCTCATACCAGTCCTTTATACAGCTTCTTCTGCAGGATAACACTAACTCTTATCTGAGGCAGGATACTGGGCCACACAATGTAAAACATGAATTACTTCATAATTAATCCCTCTGATCTTTCAAGTCAGTCTTAAAGTATTTTTTTCCTGCTTCCCATCCTTGCAAGACTGTTCTCCCTACACAAATCTCAATTGCATTGTATACATCACTTTACGATCAATAGGGAAGCAAGTTGTAACAAGTGACATGGCTCCAAAAGGGAGCAGATGAATGGTTTGTCTATAGAGATTTGGGCTTCCTACTCTGTTGAATCATGAGCCTTGCTTAATTGAACAGATTCCAGATCTGGTTTAAGACTTTATGGCTCCTGGAATGAGGCTCCCAGCTGGCATTTGATAACCCTATAGAAATGTACACATGGAGCAGACGATCAGAATCAAGCTTGTCGGTGCCACCCTCAACCTCCACATGTTGATTATAACTTCTGCATAGGAATATACCAACTGTCTCCTGCAAATATGGAGAGTATAGGCCACTCATTCAGAGCCTCCATATATAAGATCTTGTACAAAAGTTATGATCAATACATGGGCATTGGGGGTGTAATCAGTGGTGTCATTCAAATGATTTAGGAACAGGAATTCACTTTTGATTGGCACTTGTCGGGAACCCGGAACCAGCCACAGAGCCCGTTAGGATCCGGAACGCCCGTTCTGGTCCGTTCCCCCTGAATGACATCACCAGGTGTAATCCTCCAATCCTCCAGCTGGGTATTGCTCTGCAGTTTGCAAATCTGAACAAGGTTTTTGTCTAAAAGCCAGGTTTATTAAACTACACTAAAATAAATCCTCACAAGTCAAGGGGAATTTTTTAAAAAATATAATCAACTGATGTTAAGTTAACACAGATTGCTGGGAAGAAAATGCTGAGTCCTGTCTCTGTTAGAGCAGATACAGTCAGATCTCATGGGAATGCTTTACAGTTGTCATGGTAAATAGGCAGCAAAAACAAATTCAGCTCAACAGAAACAGAGCATTCCATCAACAGTGTAATTCTATGCATACCTACTAGATACGTCCCATTGATTTCAATGGGTCTTGCTCCCTGGGAAGCATGCTGCTAAACAGCCCAACCCCCGCATGGCAATGCAGCAGTGCCAGCACATGCTACATTGCATCCTGTGAGGAATTTGTGGCTCCTGGAGATCTCCTCTTGCTAAGGGGACAAATATCCCCAAGGTTAAGCCTCAGCAGCCCAGTAGCATCATAAGGGGGTCAACTGGGACAGACTGCTCTAGGGCTGGAGGGGGTGATGGGCATGTTGACCATTTCCACCAAGCAAAGCTCTGTGCTACATTCGGTGGTGAAAGGGTTCTCCCACCCACCCTTGTGGAATGGCCACAAATTGCATCTCCCCCCCCCCCCCAGAAACAATTGGTGGCGGCATGATGACATGCCATTATCACATCACTACAAAACTACTTCCAGATGCTGTGCTTCATGCTTCTACGTTAGGCACCATGACTAGGGGTGTCACACAGCAGAGAGGTGTCATCTGGCCCGGGGGGGGGGAGGGTTAAACCACACCAGCAATGCCACTGCAGCTGCTGCAACAGGTCAACTCAGACCTGTGTCAGTGATATTAGCCCCATCTCCTCCCACCCTACCCCTGCCCTGTTGAATCCCCTGTCTTCCTGTGAGAGCTTACAGGATGGCACCTTTTTGCCTAGATAACTGATGATGATGATCTGAATAACTTTCTTCTCTGGTGGTCCTTTCGTACTTATTGCTTAACAACTCCTCTATAAAAGTACAGCTGACTCTGCTGTTTATGTCAGCCCGTTTTTTCCACGCACCTTATTTTAGGCTGCTTTCCTGCCCTCTCCTGGGGCAATTAAGGAGCCAGAGTTTAGTCTCCTGTAACTGCCTTCGCTTGCACTAGATGGCACCATAAAGTAGCATTCGGACTGTCCACTGACTGAAACACCAAAGGTGAATGCTATACAGGTGAGCTACTCAGAAAAAGAAGACTGCTGAAACCTGCTGCCTTCCATCCCACCCATAGCTGGACCCTACGCAGCTATGCCAAACATTTCTACGAAACTGGATAGCCATTTTCCGTGTCATAGAACTGTTGTGATTTTTGCTCTGCCTTGAGTTTCCACTAGCCAAGAGGCTACTCCATCAGATGGAGGAGCTTGCCATTACTGGGGTTCCCTTCCTAACCTGTGCTATTCTCTACAGATAATCTAGGCACCCTGGCACAAGAAGACTTCAAAACATAAGGTGTGCAAACGGCAAATATTGACACAGCAAATAAAATCCTCACAGATGACCTGGCATCACTGACAACAAAGTCTGAGAACAGATACACACCTGCAAAACAGACACATGCATCCTCCTGAGAGATCTGGGGGGGGGGGCTAAAGCTCCCTGATGTATTTATACATGCGTACGTCAACTCTTCATGCGCTTGCTGTTGGGAATCCTGGGATATTGCTCCAGCATACTCTTGTATAAAGTGTGGAGCCCATGCGCTGGCCGAACTCGCATGCAAGTTAACACAAGTCTTTGGTCATACGAACGAACAACTGTCTAAGGGCCCAGTCCTTTGGGCTTTCTCTCCAGCAGTACGATAAGTGTCTCTAGCTCTAGGTGCCGTAAACATGCCGTAAAGCATGTTTGTGGCACCCGGAGAGTAAGTGCTGCCCATGCTGGGGCCATGCCAGTTGGGGCAGGGGGAGGAGGGGAGGGGTCAGAACTGGGTGGGGGAGGAGTGAGCCCAGCAGCATCAGGCTGCTCAAGTCTCCACCAGTAAAACAGTTGGCGGACACTCCAGGAGTCCCACTGCGGGGGCCCATGGCTTTCCTCAGAGGAAGGGCACAAACGTCCCCTTTTCCTGAGGAGACCCCGGTGGCTGCTGCAGACCCTGTAAAAAAGGTAAAGGTTTCCCCACGACTGAATGGTCTAGTCGTGACCAACTGTAGGGGGTGGTGCTCATCTCCGTTTCAAAGCCTGTAGAGCCGGCGTTTTGTCCGAGGACAAGCTTCCGTGGTCATGTGGCTGGCATGACTCTACGCTGTAGCGCACAGAATGCCATTACCTTCCCACCAAAGTGGTCCCTCTTTATCTACTTGCATTTAGGTGCTTTCGAACTGCTAGGTTGGCAGGAGCTGGGACAAGCAACGGGAGCTCACTCCGTCGCGCAGTCTTGACCTCCCAACCTTCCGGTTGGAAAGTCCAGCAGCAGCGGTTTAACCCGCTGCGCCACCATGTCCCGATCCTGTAGGATGCAGCAATAGCCATTTTGCTACCACTGCTCATCCAGGATCCAGGAACCTTAAGATTGGGCTGTAAAGGTCCAATCCTATCCATTTTTCCAGAGCTAATGCAGCTGTGCCAATGGGGAGTGCTCTGCATTCTGCAGAGGCTTCCTCAAGGTAAGGGAATGTTTGTTCCCTGATTTTGGGACTGCACTTCTGCTGCATCAGAAGGAAAATTTGGAACTGGAAAACTGAACAGGACTGTAAATTTGGACATGCGCCCAAAGAGATGCACATGTCCAAACAGACATGCATGTTTTTTTTCTGTTATTCGCCCATGCAAAGTTCATCTATTCTGCCACTAATAAGAAGTTATGCATAGAGGCAATAAATCTATAGGTGAATCATAGGCCAGCCCAATGCTTCTGAATGTTCCTACAAAGTTTATCTAGAGACACAAACAAAGGTGTAGCATTTGTGGCTAAAACACAGTTCCTGCATATGCCTAACTCTACACACACACCCCACAC
The DNA here is from genome assembly GCA_029204185.1 of Lerista edwardsae. Lineage (NCBI taxonomy): Eukaryota > Metazoa > Chordata > Lepidosauria > Squamata > Scincidae > Lerista > Lerista edwardsae. The sequence goes on along the minus strand of JAJKFI010000058.1, from coordinate 2,951,254 downwards.
ACACCATGTTTAAGAGAGAATTAAAAGAGACTTTGCTATTAGATGCAATCTCATGTCACCCTGTAACCTCCGTTCTATGTCCGTGCCATATTTTGTATCATTATGCACAAGATTCGGACAATAGTGCCAAACTCAGTTTCAGAAACCCAGAGCCAAGCTTTCAAAACACAGAAGATTGTCAGTAAATAGAATTTAACATGAGAATCAGCTTCCCTGTGGCCTTTGAGCTGAGGAGCCAGTTAGCATTTCTTTTCACACCTTAACACATCAATTGTTGTTTAAATGAGCCGTTAAAAGAATTCCAAAGCAAGGTGCACTTCTGATTGTTCCATAGATCCAGAGGGAGGGAGCCCAGCCAGCAAGGCTGAAAATGTCAATCACAGAAACTGACAACAGTGCTCCACATTTCATGCCTACCCCCAGATTTTGTCCATTCTCTTGCTTTGTAAGCCTGAGAACTCCTTTCTCCTTTCATCATTCAGGCATGCATGGCTCTGGAGAATTCAAAAACGAGTGACTAGGACATATTTGAATATATTTGGTTTAGAAATTTACAAGTTATTAAACTGGCAATTCCTTATCATTTTAATTCGTTTCAGATGGTGCCAAGAGAGATTACCATCTCAGAAGATTATAAAATCCTCTGAAGATTACATGGTCCGTCAGCAGAGCCTTGTAAATGCTGTCATGTGCCAATAAAACTGGAGACAAGTATTGGAGTGCATGCCAGGTACCAGCAGGCCTATTAAAAGGCTCCGGAGCTCAGTCAGTGGCAAGTGTTGCAGCGGGTGCAGAATTGGACCCTGAGCTGTTGTCAGCAAATTTGTTTGTCATCCCTGAGAGTGTGTGGGAGGGCCAAATAAGCCTGACCAAGCAGTTTACATTCCAGTGAATACATCACAGGGCCCGATCCGAAGGACCTGCCCCTTCTCGCTGGCGGTATGTGTGTACTGCCACTAAAAGTGTCGTGAACGTGCCGTAAAACGTATCTGTGGTACCGCGTGAGTCGGCAGCACCAGTGCTGGGACAGAGCTGGTGAGTGCTCCAGCAGGGCCAGTGACTGGTAAGTATTTGCGGGGCATGGAGAGAGACAGGGAGGGGTCGGAATTGGGTGGGAGAGGGAAGGATCGGGCCCATGTGGGGAGTGGGACCCAGGGGTGGCTTCCACCTGACATCGGGCAGCTGAATTTTCCCCTGGCAAAATAGCTGGCAGAGACTCAAGAAGTCCCATTGCAGAGGCCAGGATTTTCCCTGGGGGAAGCGGGCAAATGTCCCCTTCCCCCAAGGAGACCCAGATAGGCATTTTGCTACTGCTGTTCCTACAGGAGCTCAGGATTGGGCTGCCAGTGTATAGGTCAAGTTCAGTTATACAAACAGGAAAAGTGGAAAAAAGGAAATATTTATGGATTAGCATGAGTAGTATCAGAGGTCATTGTCGTCTGCAAGGTTTGGACATCGTAAGGCAGCTCATTGAGAATCACAACTGTGAAAGTGATCTCTGATGCTTGACCTCACAAGGTCACTCAGGGCACTATTCTAAACTGGAGTTAGACCGGCATAAACTAATCCAGCAAAGTTTGGCCAGCACAAGGGCCACCATAAAGCATGTTTGGACTACTCATGGAGTCAGGGAGGATGGCTCACGTCTGAGTGCTGGCCTCTGACTCAGACTATCCAAGCATACTTTACGGTAGCCCTTGTGCTGGCCAAACTTTGCTGGCTTAGTTTATGCCGGCCTAACTCAGTTTAGGATCGCGCCCTCAGACTGCAATCCTCTTCATACTTACTTAGGAGTAAGCCCCATTGCCTACAATGGGACTTACCTCTGAGTAGACATGCATAGGATTGGTCCCTCAGTTAGCTTTATCTTGGGCTAATTATGCTGAGCGGAGCCAGCAGGTGATGTTGCTGAACAGACTGGCATCTTTTCAGTTTTCTTTTTGGAACATCACCCTTGAGCTGATGCCTTATTACTGCAGAGGCCATGTTGATTCTCTGGGGAAGCTTGCTGCACAGGTGTATAGGTGCAGATGAAATTGATAGGTGACAACAGTGAAGAGGAGAAGCAGCAGCAACTGCTACCATTTCTGCAGTGTGTGTATTGGGGGGGGCAGTAGTGAAAACAGAGGCACACTGGGGTTGTTTTATCTAGGGCCCACAAAAATCAGGAACTGCGAGTGGATTGGAACCCTCCAGAAGGCTGACAGTGACTCGACTGCAAGATGTTCAAGAGTAGCAGGGGGTTCTATACAACACAATGAAAAAGTGGGTGGGAGAAAAGGACAAGTGGCTCAGAATAAAAGATCAGTCCAGCGTTGTCACAAGCATTATATTAAGGCCCTCCCCTTATGTCCTCCTCTTATAAAATTAAAAGAAAAAAAAAACATGACCTGGCCAACCATTATATAAATTATAGCAGAGAAGGCGCAAGGGGCAAAAATGATCCAGCCAAATGTAGCTATTTCTCACCACTTCCTTCTTTTACTTTGGAATTACCCAAGGATATACTGGAGTGACTGAATTAATTTCACTTATAATGATCCAAGCAGTGCTATCACAAATTGGTCTTTAAAGATCCTAAATTAACAATTCACTCTTGGACTATTTTCACAAATCTTACAGTGCTGTGTTTCCTAAACTCCTAAAAGGGAGTTGGGAGTCCTGTAAATCTTAGCGGAGGAGCAACCGCAGCAGCAAAGCAATCCCCAGGACTGCACTGCCACCCTGGGCAAAGGGACTTTTTTCACTCTTACTCCTGGCTGGCATCGGGGTGTTGTGTGTGCGTCTATAGCCCTGCGGACCCGTCCACAGGGCTCCCTAAGCCCTCAGAATGTGTTTAAAATTAGATTGCAACCCACTTCCGGTTTCCACAAAAGCAGAAACAGGGCTCATGATCATGATCATAAGGGGGGAGGAGGAATGGATCAGGCCCGGTTAGGAGCGTGGGGAAGGCAGAGCTAGTCTCCACCACGTCCTAACCAGTGATGTCATGCAGGGGGAACGCGGGGGAACTCAGTTCCACTAGTTAAAATTAGGGCTGACTCCGCCCACTTCATAAGAACATAAGAACATAAGAAGAGCCATGCTGGATCAGGCCAAGGGCCCATCTAGTCCAGCTTCCTGAATCTCACAGCGGCCCACCCCAGGTGCCCCAGGGAGGCAGGAGACAACAAGATGCTTGCATCCTGTTGCCACTCCCTTACACCCGGTACCTGTAGCCCACCACCTTTGTAAGGAGGTTGCACAATCCATCATTGCCTATAGCCCACAATGGATCTTTCCTCCAGAAATCGGTCTAATCCTCTCTTCCCTCTCCCTCCTCCCAATTCCTCTGCAAAGAGCTTTTCTTCTTGGTTGGCCGGCACTCAGAGGGTTAAAGGGAGCGACTCCGGATTCCTAGGGGGGTGAAGGCAGTGATGTCATTCAGGGGGAACGGGCGTTCTGGATCCTAACGGGCTCCGTGGCTGGTTCCGGGTTCCCGACAAGTGCCAATCAAAAGTGAGTTCCTGATCCTAAATCATTTGAATGACACCACTGGTCCTAACCCCTGTCCCAGCCCTGCCAGCGTTACAAAGGGCTAGTAAGTTCTGCACCAGCTAAATAGTTGGTCCAGATCCGAGTAGTCACATTGAGCAAGCTGTCATGCTACAAGGGGTAACGTATTTTTTATTGTATTTGATACACTACATTTTAATATGATTTTTGAGTGCACCACCTTGAGACAGGGCATTGGCACTGTAAGCTGTTAAATAAATAAGGCAAAACAGCAATAGAGAGAAGAGATAGTGTGGGTTCACAAGTGTCTAATAATAAAAAGTGTGTGAGTTGTTGGTTTTGTCACCAGAAAAACTAGCTGCTAGTCCCCATCATCTCAAAATAGGTGGATTTTCCTCAAGCCTGGGCTTACAATATCTCTTTTTATGACTAAGCTCATGCATGTTTTTCTACTTGCATCCAGAGAAGATCTACAAGCAATCTCCTACTTGCCCAAATAATATTAAAGGTAAAAAGCAAAAAAAAAAAAAAAAAAAGAACAACCTACATTCTTAGACAAGAATCCAGCTCATCACATCGTACCCTTTGACCTCTAAAGATCAAAGCCTGATGGTGTTGTTGTTTTTTCTTCCAAAGATAGTGTGAAGTCAGTCCCACAAAACGTGTACTGTGCGGAAATAAGGAACATCCATTATATTATGTTTTAAGTCTTGCAACGAGTGTAAAATTAGGTCACTTTGTGAACACTTTTGATGATTTTGCATAAAGCATCCTGCTCCGGTTCACAAGGAAGTTTGGAATTCCCAATTCTGCCTTAGGATCTTGCAAGAACAGCCTCTTAAAGGCTTCTTCCCCCATCACAGCGAAATGGATCCATGTTAATAGGAGTATGCATCAGCCGTACACATTTTTTAAAAATACCCCTAAGGGTATTTGGCAGGTAGGAAGTTGGGACAAATCACAATCCTCCCCCAGTCAAGCTGCATCTGGTTTTACGATAAGAAGTGCTGCCGTCTCACAAGCGTGCACCTTTTCAGAAGGAACCCAAAGCACTTCTGAACCAGAAAGCTCCCGTTGCCTTTGCTCTCAGAGCACCTTTGCTTAGCCTCCGAGAGCAGGAGCTAGTCGTCACTTGCAATGGGGCAGATGCTTTAGCTGCGTCTGATCACGTCCAGGTATAGTACCAAGGGAGGCTACTCTTGATGACTCACGGCGGAGTGTGAAATGCCAAGAAGTGTGGGTGGGGTCCTGTTCTATAAACGAGGGATTCATAAATATTTACTCCAATTTGCTGCTTAGTTATACTTGACCTCTGTGGGTTGGCACACCCATTGATTTACTGCCTTCATACGAAGAGCACTGTCAAGGAGGCTTCCCCCCCTTTCCAAAATAAAAAGCAGTGGCTTTTTTCTCCACTAGTCAAATATTTAGGTTCTTACACTTATACATGAGAAAATTATTCAGTTCTCTGGAAAGAAAAAAAGTGCGTGGTTTTCTAGGCGCTCCACACCGTGCCATACACTATGCTAGCACCTATTGCTACAGAAAGAGAATATTGTGACTTCCACCCCTCCTCCCACCGACCCCCAGCCCCACACTACCGGCTTCTCTTATGCGCTGTTGTTCCTCCAGCCAGGACAGGCTGTGAACATGGCAAAAGCTTTTGGGAAAAGCCCGTTCTTGCAATGGTGCTTCTCAGATCAAGTGAGCGTTCTCTGAACTTGTGCTAAGCACCCAGCCTATACCCAAAACAAACGTGAACACCGAGGACTGTTTGCATCGCTAAATGAACAGTTCATGGCTTGGGCAATATTGCCTCTGTTGTACAAAGGCAATAATCTGGCTTATTCTTCATGTGGTAATCACCGCAATCATTTGACTGTTTCAGCGAGACAAACGTATCAGGGATCAGCTGTGTCAGGCTGCTATCAGACAATGGAAGGCAAGTTGGAAGGTCATGTAGCACATTCAGCTGTGCAATTCGTTGCATAAACCTGCTGCAAAGCTATGTCACTCAGACGCACTTGTGCAACCCTGTGCAAACAGCACTCTCAGTTATCCAGCATTTGGATTATCCAGATATTATGGATGTTGCTTGGTATGTACATTAAAGCTACGCTGTGCTTCCTGCACACAGAACAGGATTCCCACTGCTGAATCTTTTGGTATCCAGATGTCCTTGGTTTTTTGTTCCATGTTTACAGTCAGGCCATGGCAACAGAAATAGCTTATTGAGAGGTCACTGGACATAAGTGATGTTGCAATACCCAATACCTGACATTTGCAGCCAGTGATTTGGCTGATCCAGCCCCTCCTTCCCAAATTAGCATATGCAAATGCATGTGTTCAATGGGAATTGCTCCACATGGAACGGTGCAGTTGATCACAGCCTGTTTGTTTTTGTTGCTACATTACTACTACTGCAACCCCCTCCCCCCATTTTCTACCAATGATGCGCTGGAGATTGCATTTCTACCAATGTTCCTCTTAATGCATCATTCGCAGAAAAGGGTTTAAGGGAATCTGTCTAGTCCACAGTTGTGACTGCCTTAAAAAGAAGGCCTTGTTGCTTCCTCTGGGCAGAGCTTCTCCCAAATTAACTACTGTGGAAGAAAAGACAAAAGAACTTTTTTTTTTTTTTTGCAAGAATAACAGATACTGTTGGAGCTCAGAGAGTTGGGAGAGGCTGGCCAAGGGCACAAGCCTATGCAGAGTTACAGGGGAAATAGATGCCACTTAAACGAGATTTACTTCTGAGTAAAGCATAAGTTGGGTTGTGATCAAGACACTCACCCCACAAATCCCTGCCACTCTCCTCCTTCACTTTGGCTGGTGTTCCTGGTGGGGTTTCCATGTCTGCAAGTCAAGTGTTGTACAACTTAAGATGGCTGAAACTTTCGGCAGGCCTCCTTCGATGCGATCTGAAGTGGAACTTTCTTCTAGCCACAGCACTGCATTGGCCTTTTGCCTGAGTTCCACAATGAATGACTTTGTACCTGCGAGGGAAATGCGTACTGGTGACTATTTATCAGATAGTGGGTGGAAAAAAAAAGAAAAAGAAGCATTTTATAAAAGTCAAGGTGTCACCAATTTTGTGTCACCAATTAGAACTGAACCCAGAACTAATCTGTATTGAAGCCACTGAAGGGGAACAAAGATCTACCTGAGGAGAATTATGCTTAAAAGGAAAACATCCCATTTTAAATGATCAACCTTCAGGGAGATCACGAAATGTCTAAACCTGCCAAATGTGGTTTTGTAGGGAGCCTTATTGCATTGTGGATGTATCAGTGCTAGGATAAGATTGGGCCCTGTGTATTTAACTGAGGGTGCAATCCTAACCTGGAGTTAGGCCGACAATTCTGGGTTAGGATTGCGCCCTGAAAGTTATTTATCCTGTTCGGAAGATTGGTCTCTATGAGGTGCCAGCTGATCTTCGTGTGAGAACTGTAACAGCCTAATTACGATGCTGTGTGACTTAATTCTTCTCCCCTCTACCGTACTCTACCTTAAGCTGGCATTTATCTTCAATTAATATGAAGAGGAGCATCTCTTACTTGCAATGTTTGAATGTTTTGCCTTCAGAGTCATTACATTAAAGATTGGATTGACAAGAGGTCCAATTATTCCACTTACACCAAAGCATTCCAGGATAGAAATCTCACCTAAGCTTCAGAACTCTGACAACACAGTTGTTACATGTATGAGAGAAGTCAGTTATCCCAGGGCACAATCCAAACCTGGAGTTAGGCCGGCACAGTTAGGCCAGCAAAGTTTGGCTAGTACAAGGGACACTGTAAAGTATGTTTGCTCCACTCTCGGCGTCAGAGAGGCCAGCACAAAGACACGCGAAATCCTCCCTGACTCTGAGAGTGGTCCAAATGTGTTTTATGGTAGCCCTTGTGCCAGCCAAACTTTGCTGGCCTAACTCCAGATTAGGATTGTGCTCCCAGTCCATCCCCTTTTGCTCTCATACACTTTCCCCCTTGTTCCAAAGACATCATTTGCCAGCTTCATGATTTGTGGGCCTTCCGTTCCAAAGGATGAAATGTCTAAAGCCTTCTTCCACCGAAGACACAGTAGCCTGACAACGGAAAACAGAAGGCTAACCAAAGCCTCTGTGGCTTCCCAGCTGGAATGCAGCACCAGGGCCAAGCCAAAGAACTGTTAGCGGCAAACGCAAGCTAATGGATCAATCCGCTGCGTCTTGTCAGTGGGCTTTTACTGTCGACTCCTGGAATGTGTCTGAAGAAAGGAAAGTGGTTTCTCCGCACCAAAAGATATGGATGTGGCAGCCTGAGGTAATCTGCCATAACAGTAATGCGAAGTTATCAATACTGAGCTGACTACCCTCTTCCTCTCTGAGGTAGCAATCTTCCAACAACAACAACAACAACAACGTTCACTCATCTAAACAAAGAACACCAAAATACAGAAACAACCGAAGAGGTGCAGCAAGCCAAGGAATGGGTGTGACCCTCCCTGACATTAAAAGGCTGGAGGTATGTGGTTCAGCAGCCTTCAAAGTTTCCTTAGCAAGACTGGGGCCATAGCTCAGCCACCACAAGCGTCCTCTTCCAGAGTGGCTGCTCACAAAAAGAGTCTGTCAGCAAATAGAAGTTCCCGGGACTTTTAGGGAAACAAACATGGGAGTGGAATCAATGTGTTTGTCAGATCATGCAGATTACAAATGTCAATGGTCGGAGACTCCCATGGCAGAGTGGAGTTAATTAAACCACAACATGGCACCCAGCGATCAAGTTGATGTTTCGTTTATTAAAATTGCACCAGATATGGGTCTTCCTGTATCAAGTGTAGCGTTGCTACAAAGTTCACCCTTGAATCAGGAATTGATTTGGGTTCAAATCCCTTCTCAGTCATGAAGCTGAACTGGAGGAACTTGGGTTAGTCACTATCTGTCGGCCTAACCTACCTCACAGGGTTGGTGTGAGGATAAAGGGAATTTCTCTGTGATCCAGGCAAATATCTTGACTGCTCCATGAGGTTGATTGCTATTGATATAGCAGAAATATGTACAATCCAACACAAAGTTGGCAGTGAGAACCAGAGGAAGATCTAAGGGAGGGCAAAGCTCTAAGTTTTGCAAGAAGCCTTACCTTGCAGGGGAAATCACTCCTCTCCTGCACCGTTTTAGCCAATCCTCACAGGGAAAAGCAACATCTTGTCGTTGCTTACTGGCTACAGCAGCAAGGGAGAGGAGGGATTGACATGACAGAGTAAGGCTTCTTGCAACACTTAGAGCTTTGCCCTCCCTGTAGATCTGCCTCTGCACACAGTTACCTTTGGACAATCAAAAGAAAAAAACAAACCTGCTGCTCTCTACTAAGATGAAGAATGAATTGTGGTGCAATGAGCCTAGTTGGACTGAGTGCGCTTTTTCCTTAGTTAAACAGATCAGTTTGATGCGTCTATAGAATCTCCATAGAGGCAACATACAGTATATCCATCTGCAATATGCAAGCAAATATCGCAGGGCACTGATATTCTATTTGCATGGTTTATTTCAGTGGTTCCCAACCCTTTTTGCACCAGGATCCCCTTTTTAGGTTTAACAACCTTTCAGGAGCCCCCCAAGACCTAGGGCCAGAAGTGATGAAATTAAGCAGGAAGTAATTGTTTGGTTTTTTTAAATCACACTTTTTGAATGTTGAAAGAACTCCACATTGGAAAGAACACCAATGGTCTGAATGATTTGTATCTAAGTGACGTTTGAGTTCAGTGATTGATTCAGCACTGAAAACAAACATTGCAGAGAACACATTCTGGCTTCTCCATGTCATTGTTGATCAAGGTGGTAAAGCCAAATTTTAGATAGTCTTCAGAGTATTTATGTTCCTCTTCCTATGTGCTGAGGCTCACCTAGGCATGCACACGGAAGGCGTGACATGCATGCTTGGAAAGAGACCTGGGTGAGATTTGGGGCACAATCCTAACTTGTGTGGGAGCAGGCTGGCTGGCAGGCCTAAGCTGCATCCTAACACAAGTTAGGAGGCAGCTGCAGCTCACAACTGGGCAAGGGGAATATTTCCCATTGCCCCAGATAAGCCCCAGCCAGACGGATGGGGCTCCTCGGATCTATGCCAGCTGTTTAGCAGGCGCAAGTCTGAGCGCCCTGCCACAGACCAGATTGGGGTTGCATCTGGAATAACTGCTGGACCCCGGCTCCTCATCCTCCCCGGGCCATCCCGCCCAAGGGAACCATTGGTCTATTTGCAAGTTTCCCAGGAACACTTTGCAGGCTGTCAGAACAAATAAGATGCTGGACAAGACAGATATTTGATCTGTTCAAGCGAGTCAATCCATATGCTCTTAAACCATTGCCAATAAATAAATGTTTAGCAGCATAGACTCTCTAATACAATTGCAACTTTCTAGTTAACTTTTTTTAAAATGTTGTACACATTCATGGAAATGCACAATATTGGCTGTTTTATTCATAACCCCCCTTTTAATTTTTCCACGCATGGAATTGGCCTTCTTCACTGCCGCCACACACTGGGTTGGCACTATGATTGAGCTATCCACCTGCACCCCAAGATCTGAGACAGGCAGCTCAGAACCAACACGCCCATACGTGAAGTTTTGATTGGAACTATATTAAGCACCGAATAGCAATACTACAGAGAGAAGTAGCAATTAAAACATGCGGACACACGCGCACGCACATCACTTCCTAGGGCCATTCATCAAAAAATTCTGCTGTTGTAAGCTCCATTCATCGAAATGGGTCTTACAACAGCACAACATTCTGAGGTTGCTTATTTCAATCCCTTTGCAACCGGTAAGGCAAATTAATAATACTAATGTAACTGGTTGCATAACGTTGTTCATCTATCCGGTTACAGTAACAAAAGCTGTTGTGAAATGCGTGCTCTGCACTATACTTTTTATACAAATCATGCTCACCTTGAGTGCCGATTCCACTGACGAATAAGGAATAAATAAATGCATGCATTTCTCCAGAGGTATGGCTGTTGACCTTTCATTGAATGAGATGCTTTGGGTTGCTCTGGCAGAAGGTTGATAGATACTGCCACACTCCTGCTGCTCTCTTGTTGAGCAAGCTGTATTGACAGCTTGAAAAGCAGCCTGTAACAGTGATTCTTTTGTGCATGCAGATATGTAATTTGCTAGGAACAACAGCTGATTACACCAGATTTTTCCCCCCAGAGTGCTTTGCAGAATCAAAAAGTAGGGGCGGGAGTATGATTTTAAATTCAGATGAGAACAATAAAAGGTCAAAGAAGAACAGCAGTAATTAACCTGCTGAAATGTATTGACTTGCTACTAGGGAAATTTGAAAGTGAGGAAGGGGAGACAGAAAAGCAGAGATATAGACAAGTTGCATAATTACAGTGACCACAGAAATTAATCTGATTGTAATTAAGAGCACAATCCTATACTGGTGTTGCGCCGGCACTGTGCTCTTGCACCGATCCAGCACTGTCATAAACATGCTGTCAGGCACGTCTGTGCCAGCAAGTCGGTCGCTGGACTGGTGCAAGCAGCAGCGCTGGCATTCATACGCCACTGCGCCCATCAGAGGCACTGGCTGTACACTGGTTGAGCACCCGTAGCACTCAGTTGGCGCAGGACTTCACGAAGGGTGTTCCAGAGGTGTGCCAGGGGCGTAATGGGGCCGCACAGTGGGTGACGACGGTTGGAGGCGCTGACAACCGACGGCTGTTGCACCATATCCGAAGCCCCTTCCCTGGCCAGGGTGGCCCCAATTCGGTTCACTGCTGCGCCTGTTCACCTATGACTGCAAATCAGCAGGCGCAGATTCAAGCTGCCCCATAGGACTGGCTGGGGCTTACCCGGGTGCAAGGGGAAAACCTCCCCTTGCCCTGCGCTGCACTGCTTAGGATTAGCTTATATCCTAATAGCCTAAGGATGCAGCCCTGCTGCGCCGGCCTTGCTATGCCGGTGCTGCTTAGGATTGGGCTGCCCGCACAATGTAAAAGCTTGAACAAATGTCTTCAAAATGCATCCGGGACACTGGACAAATTTGGAACGTAAATTTTGTTACACATACCATTGTACAGTATTTTGTTTATTTGTAGGGTTGGCCCATCCAAGAGATGAGGTGAGCTGGGCTGCTCCACGTGGCAGACTGGCACAGGTGGCGCCCTGCACCCATTGGTCACCTTTCACAGCCACCTCACAGGCTTACAATCCAATCAAAATCTGCATGGGAGCAGACAAGTTGGCTGGCCTGCGCTGCATCCTACGCAGGGTAGGAGGCAACCGGGGCTCACTGCAGGGCAAGCTCACCCTATGGGGCTGCTCCGATCGGCACCAATGAAATCACCTCCCCCCATTTCTGTTTTGAAATAGGACAGCAGAGTGGCTGGAACAAGGAAGTCAGATGTCATTAAAAAATTGGGAGCCTGCCTGGCAACCCCTCTTTTACGTTATGCAACTTTTTGGAAGTGGGGTGGTACTTTTCTCCACTTCCTTGTTTGGCCTGCTCTGCTGCCCTATTTCAAAGCAGAACAGCAGTCCAAAAACAGAGGAGGAAAAAGGTAAGAACAGCTGGAGAAGGTCACTGTAGTGTGGCAGGGGTTCCCACCATCATGCCATCGCCATCTCCACTCATCCGCCATTGATTGGAACGTGCAAAAGGCAGCATCCATGGCCAGCCCCAGTGAAAGGGCTTAAACTGCCTGACAGTGGTGATGTCAGGCTTACAATCCAATCAAAATCTGCATGGGAGCAGACAAGTTGGCTGGCCTGCGCTGCATCCTACGCAGGGTAGGAGGCAACTGGGGCTCACTGCAGGGCAAGCTCACCCTATGGGGCTGCTCCGATCGGCGCCAATGAAATCACTGGCACAAGTCCAAACAATCTGGATCAGGGCCGCATCAATAGGAAGACACAGTGGCCAGCCTCTCTCCTATTGGTGCGGCAGTGACAACATGAAGTCACAATGGCCAGTTGCTGTCCTAAAATAGGCAGAAGCAGTGTTTGGGAAAAATAAATCAGTGAGGGATGGCGAGACAGATGGAAGTAGGATTATCTGAGCACAGTCTCCTTTTGTTGGGATAAGCAGCAGAGGAAATAAAAAGCAGAGGAAATGAATAATTAAAGCCCTTCCCCCCCCCCATAGAAACTGACATTGACGCAATTACTGGCTAATAATCACTTCTAACCAGGCAGAGAAGCAACTTTGAAAGTAATTCGGCTCTCCTGTTTAAGTTGGGGAAGCAGCTGTTCCTTTTCAGCCCAGCACAACATCCCTCCAAGTGGCTTTTACCGGTGTTTCTTTTTAAGTTTTGAGCTTCTTTGGAACAGAGAACTACCTTCTGATTCCTTTTGTTATGCAATGTGCTTTGAAAACTTTTTGTTGAAGAGTGATCTATGTGCGTATAGACGTGGAACATATACATATACACATCCCTAGGTAATATTAAGCTGGGATCATCAGGAAGCAAGAAAAAATGTTTTATCTGGCAGCAATAAACCTTTTTTCTTTTAAAGTTTCCTGGGTCCTTTGCTGAATAAAGCTTACCTGGGAATATAGCCTAATTGCTCTAGGGCTATATTAAATCCCAAGTGGAACCTACATTTCAATTCTGCTTTCAATGTTACCAGGCATGTTCTAGGACATGTGTAACATGTGCGCACTGGGGAAATCTATTGCACAGGGACCAAGTTCAGCAGCTCATGGCAGAGCTCAAAGGAAAAACAGGAAATGAGGACGGTGGTCTGGTTAAAGTTGGAACAGCAGATCAGGGCCGGCTTTAAGCCAATGTGACCAATGTCGTCACATCGGGCCCGCACTTTAAGGGGCCCCACATGAGCAGGGTGGAGCATATTGCCTGTGGCTGCAGCTGGGATCTCTATGGGCTGTAAGTCAGTGGGGCAAGCAGAGCAGCTTTACCTTGGTCTCTCCCACCTGCCTCTGCCTCTGAAAAGCCCAAAATGGGCCACCTGGAAGCAGTTGGCGGTGATGTTATGATATCACCACCAACTACTTCCACATGCCATGCTTTGCACGTGGCGCAAACAGAGCTCTTGGTGAGTTGAGGGAGGGTTGGGGGCCCTGCAGGAATGCCCCACATTGGGCCCCGCCACTACTTGGCATGAACAGAGTTCTTCTTGGTGAGTGGGGGGCCCCACAGGGAGAGTGGGGGCCCCTGCAGAAATGCCCCACATTGGGCCCCACTGCTGCTAGAGCCGGCCCTGCAGCAGATAGCCTTTATTGTGGGGATAAAAATATAAAGAAATGAAGGGGAAAAGGACACAGATAAATCAGGAGAGTTCCGTGATCAGAATAAGGGCTGAAGGCTTAAGTTCTTGCTTCAAGATATTCTTAGTGCAATAACGGATCATCATGTACACAGGTGTCAGTTTAATAAATACATTGATTTGGCGAGATGAAAACCCCCAGTCTGAAATGTATTATTATTGTTAGACCAAGAGCAGAAGGGGGGGGCTTAACTTTTCCAAATGTTTTATTACATCGAGTGCTAGTTGTCTAAACTGGACCATTGATTGGTATCACTCTGAAGGCAGTGACAAAGATCAGAGCAGGCATCTCCGAACTGCAGCCCAGGGGTCACATCTGACCAGTGACAAGATTTTGTGTGGCCAGCAGCAACTTTTTTTTTGTCAGAGCATTTGCTAATGTTTGACATTTTTATTCATTATACATCATTTCTCAGTTTAAACAAGGTATTGTTTCTTTGTAATTGTCACATTTCTCTTTGGTTCTGAATCATACCATACTGATTACAAAAAAAGATCCAAGTAGAACTTATTCATTTAAATATTCTTCATTCATGAATAAAAGTGTTTTGTTCCACAAAAACAACATTTTATGTGGCCCTCATACTGAAAGATTTGGGAACCCCTGGAATAGAGCAAGCTTTTCTTGAGATTTCTTTAAAGGTCTGCTTTGGAAGTCCATTGGGTAAGAAACAATCCTCTTATTAAACTGTTAATTTCTGTTCTGGAATAAATATAGAAGACCTCTTTCACCTGGGAAATCCCACTATACTTTGGTTTTGATGGATCAGGATTTTAAGGTTTTTCTCAAATTCCAATGTCCTGGTTTAATATAGGGGCATCGTATGTGAGCCCTGATATTACGCCCCTGGTCTCAGCAATAAGAACTATTTGGGGGCTTTTCCATGCTGGGAAAAGTTTGATTGTCACACATTTCAGGCTTTTGCCACACCAACAGAATGAATCTCGAGAGAGGAACATACTCGCCTTATTGTGCCCAATTCCCTCTACCATCTTATGTCCACAATAGACTAATTATTAGAGGTGGACACTGATGATTGAAACCCAGAAAGATGCGACATAGAGTGATGGATGACCCACTGGCGATATTGGTGGGTGGGCCAGTTTGTGGTATGGAGTCTTTTTCTTTATTTGTTCTATTCCTTTTAATGCGATGTATGCTTAATGTGCTATACTTGTGTGTATTTATTTTATGCCAATAAAGGTTCCATACACACAGACAGACAAATTAGCTTCCTTTTTACCATCAAAAACATGTCAGTTTTACAGAAGGCAGCACAAAACCCCACCACCAAGCAAAGGCAAAAGGCAGTCAGCTGACCTGCTCAGCCACACCAGCCTTCCTTCCTTCTCTAGTCAGTGCCTCCAGGGGTATGGCAGTCACACAATAATTTCCCATAGTCTCCAATAACAATCTTAGCATCCTCCATTCAGTCCATTAGTCAGTCAAACAATCTGTCCCTCTGTCCACTCTCAGTCACTTTCCAAACTCCTTCCATCCACTCTTCTCTCCACCTCCTTTTCCACCTCTCTGCATCCACACTTCTTGCTCCTAAACCCACAACACTGCTCTTTCCAGGAGTTACTTTTATCGAGGGCCTTTATTATGTCCAATTGGCTGCAGCTGTGAACCAGTTGCAGGCAAAAGACTCTGGGTTAACCCTGTAATTTCTGGCTGACAGACAAGGGCCACTGCTGATACCATTCCCTATTTCTTCAGGGTAATCTTCTGCAATTTCCATAGCACGCCCTAATAAACAACTGACATCTCCAGCATTTTCAGAGTAGAAAGTGTGTTACTCTGACAGTCCAATCAAACATTCCAGAGCTAATGCAGCCACAATGCAGCCATGAGGAAGTCTCCATTACTGCCCTTCCACTTCAAGATGCAGGTGCATCAATACTGGAAAGTTGGATAGGATTGGGCCCAGTATCTAAGAATCTGTCAAGCAGCCTACTCAATTGGAAATCGTATTGAAAGTGGAGGGGAAAATGATTTTGCTATAATTTAACCTGTTGACAATGTCCTTGAGGCAAGGGGTAGCAAGTTTCATTGCATCACCTTACGGATGGACCAGTTTTGACTGTGATCCAAGAGCATGAGAAAGCCAGAGGATGACTTCTCTTGCTTCCCTCTCATGACCAGTTCTTTACGTTTCATTACCCCTTTCTTAATTTAGCTGCATAGATCAAATAGGAGCAGCTTGACTTTTACAGAGCTAATCAAGTAGATCTGAGCTAAAAACTTGTACTTGCAGTTGGTTTATACATTAAGAACTTCAGCTCATTATTTCTAATGTGGCCTTCTAATGTTTCCTTCCAAGATCGTGTGAATCAGTAAGAATTGTTTTGGGACCCCACTCCCAGTTTCATGAAAAATAATTTTACTTCGTTTTATTTCACAGCTCATAATGTGTGACTGATAAGACTCTGGCTGTGAAGATGTGTTTCCCCCACCCCCCCATGAATGTAATTATCTTTTTGGTTTTGGGGCTGCTATTCAGAAGAGGAACCAAAGTGCATGCAACCAGGGATCAAGAATGATCAGCATGTACGCTTAACCCTGATTCATTTGTCTAATATTATGAAATTCACCCCATTCCCATCACGTCAAAGCTGTAAACACCTGGCCTTTTACTGGATTGCAAGCGAGACATTCGTACACAGCACAAAACTCACTCCAATGATGTCAGTGGCTGTCCTTGGGAACGCGCAGGCGGAGACAGAAAAGACTCCACAGCTGAGCACACACCACCTGCTGCTTCCAATGAGTTATAATGTCTCCTGCTGGCACTCAAAATATTGACTGCGTCATACTGCAGTTCCTTTGGAAATATTAAAAATTATAAGGTGACATCAAACAACATATAGCAAGTACACATTACAACATGAATGTATGGAAGACCTATGATGGTTAAAGAGGCACTTTTTCAAGAGGTGCTCTAAGAGGAGTAGGGATAGTCCCTCTTCACTCCAGCATAGTGTCTTTTCTAGTGGCTGTTTGCTGCTATTCTTTTGCATCTTTTTAGGTTGTGAGCCCTTTGGAGACAGGGAGGCATTTAGTTCTTTTATTTTGTCTTTAAACCGTATTGTGAACTTTTTTGTTGAAATCATCATCACCATCATCAAAAAGAACAAGAATGCCAGAGTTGATGAAAAAGAACTAGAAAAAATACCAAGACCTGTCTATCAAAATCAATCGACTATGGACAAAACACACCAAAGTGGTCCCTATTGTCATAATGGAACAAGTTTTGCAAATTAAGTTTAAACTGCAGTTAACTGAAATAACACCATCAGGCCTGCAGAAAACTGTGCTTTTAGGAGCACTGTACATACTGCACCAATATTTAGTTGATACTTATGTCTCATGTTGAAATGTAGCAAATACTCAGTGCCAGTCAACAACTGTGTTTCATGTGGTTTGGAATGATGAAGGAGGAGGAGGAGGAGGAGGAGAACCTCTTTCTGTATTGTGCTGAAATATGCAGGACTTTTAGATTCACAAACAAAAAAGAAATTGAAACTTTGAACTTAGAACCTGATATACTTAAGGCCTCTATCCTGATGAGAAAAATCATCAAAATATGACAGAGCTATCATGGAGAAATGATTAGATGTTCGACGTAGGTTGATCCCTGTTTGATCACAAAGCTTACGGGATGACTTTGGATCAGTCACTACCTCTCAGCCTACCTTTCATGGTTGTTGTGAGATCAGTGGGGGTCAGGACCATACATACTGCCCTCCTGGGCAAAAGTGTGGGATAAAAATGTAGCAAGTGAGATAAAAATAAAAATACCCTGCAGGCCCCAGAATATTCCAAGTTATTGTAGTTTTGTCATCTGTTCTGGACACTTACCTCTGTAGCTGGCCAAATGCCAAAAGCATAGCTGCATCTCCTGTGAAGAAACCTGTACCTGGCAGTCCTAGAACAGGAAGATTTATTCCCAAGCATTTTATTTCTCTATTACCTAGCAGGCTCGTTGGCATCCCCATCCCCCTGCCTGTGAGATCATAGCACGCTCAGTATGGTAAGACATGCTGTACCAATGTGAGTCATTTAAGAGAGTTATTAGTAATTTATGGAGCTCATTAGCAAGATATTAAAGGCCTAACAGAGCTCCATGCTCCTAAAGTGAGCTGATGAGGGCCTTGTAATGTAAGCCTATTCTGGTTATATTATGAGATGGCTGAGCTGTAATGAGGTAGAGAGTGAGGGATGCTCTAAAAAAAAACAGAGGAAAGTTATAATTGCACGGAAAACAGGATCTAGAAGGGTCTGAGCCACAATTCTCTTGATCCAACAGGAATATATAATCACAAAGGTCTAGTTCTTCCTGGGCAGGTCCAAGCAGTGTCCAGGCTGTTCAGACTGCAGATGGTGGCTTACACAACTGAATGCACCTCTCTTTAAAAAAATTGTGTACATGGAAAGCTATCATGTCGAGGACATGGCTTTCTGATAGGGCGGGACCAGACATCTCAGGAGTGGGGATAGCCAAAAAGGTCATTATCTCCCCCTTACACTTTGCACACTTTGCTTTCAATCAATCACAGCCCAATCCTAACATCTCTGTGACACTCTAGTCGTCCCTATGTCAGTTCAGAGTGTTGCAAACATGGCGTAAAGCCCATTGGTGACTACTCATTAGCTGGCAGTGTCAGCTTAAAGGCATGTGCCAAAATGCCAATGCTGCATCCAAAAGCAGACTCGGATGGAGTATACAGGCTTCACCGAATGGCACAAGAGTGTGGGGAGGAGTCATTCCTTGGTAGAGGAGGGTGGAATGGGTGTGGATCAGGCCTGGGAGGAGGTGGGATCAGCAGAGGCTTCCACTGTATTCTAACCCCCTTCCTGGCCCTCCCAGTGATACATTAGGTTTCCCGGATTTGCACCAGCTAAATAGCTGGCACGGATCTGAGAAGGGCTGGCTAGGGCTCGGTATGTCCCCTTACCCCAAGGAGGCCTCCAGCCACCTAACCTCCTAACCTGTGTTGGATACAGTGCAAGGCCATGTGACCTGGCTGTGCTGGTGCAGGTTAGGGTTGGGCTGCCTGCATATCATTGGGGCATTTCAGTTGATATGCTAATTTGTTACTTCTCAGAGAGTTAGGGATTGTTGTTGTTCAGTCGCTAAGTTGTGTCCGACTCTTTGCGACCCCATGGACCACAGCACGCCAGGCCTCCCTGTCCTCCACTAGCTTCCGGAGTTCGCCCAATTTCATGTTCATTGCATCGGTGACACGGTCTAACCATCTCATCCTCTGCCTCCCCCTTTTGCCTTCCATCTTTCCCAGCATGAGGGTCTTTTCTAAAGAGTCCTCATGAGGTGGCCAAAGCATTTGAGCTTCAGCTTCAGGATGAGTTAGGGATGCAACAGGGTAAATTGTAGAAATGTCTAACCTCTTTTCCTGTCTTTGGAGCAAAAGTACATCGATCAAAGATATTTTAAAAAAGGTTATTTTAACATCGGTTAGAAGATGGGGCATGAAGCCATGAGGGCAGAGTGAGATTTCTGAAACTAACTCACCAATTGATTCTTAAAATATATCCTCTGCAGCACATAAGATATGCCCAACCTGGCTACTACTCCAGCTACCGTAAGTATTAGGAGTTAAAACCCCAACATTTTCTCAGTGTTTTTGACTGACTGCAATTTTATGTTCTTTGTGTTTTGTTACTAAATCTAACTTTTGGATTAACTAATTTGGTGTACTTTGATCCAACAGCATTCCAAATAACCAAGGTTATAACACGGGTGCTCTTAGCTATACTATTATTAAAGTATGTGCCAATCATCTAGGGAAGCTGGGTGCCCAGAGCTTGGAAACTGGCCAAGTTGCAACATGGTACCTCAGGTCTCTCTGCATAATATTTAAGATTTTGACTGCTCTTTAACCAAGTAGGTGATAGGGCATGGCAGCTATCAATAGGATTACCAGATACAAACTGGGACAGAGTGCCTATAGCTTTAACTATTGTATAGCAGAGGGAATTTGGGCAGATGCAGCTTTTGAAACCCTTCCATGTTGAGCTGCACCTGCCTAAATTCCTTCTATACAGTGATTAAAGGAATAGGCACTCTGTCCCAGTTTGTATCTAGTAACCCTAGCTATCAATCCTTTTGCCATTATATAGTGCAATCCTTTCTATGTCTACTCAAAATAAGGCCCATTAAGTTCAGTGGACTTACTCCCAGCCCAGATTAGTGTGTTGTGTTATAGAGTCTTCAGTAACTACTGTAGGTAACTATCACATTGGTCTTACTTAGGGACTCCCTCAAGCACTAGGGCAGGAGTGGGGTAGGGATTCTACAAAAAGCCTAAAATATGTCACAATTAGTAAGGGCTGGGCAGTACCAGTTTTAAAATGGTAAAAACAAAATATTGTATCACAACATAACACCAAAATTGGGCTTATAAAACAATACAATGTATATCCTGCTCAAGTAATGAAATAACACCAAAATTAACCTGTTAAAGTGACTGTGGAGCATCCGTGAGCCATTCTGAGTGCTTCCGACTGCGATTCTAAGCTCCTAACTTCACACGCAGCTCTGCAGCGTTCTCCTAACAGGCTGCAGAGTCTTCAGAACGTGCTCAGAAGCTGCCGAGGCAAATGCATGGAGCTCTATGGAAAGTGAAACCGAGCCAAGCTGTGCATTTACTCATGAGTAGGTGACCAGGCCTCAGTCCATTCTGAAGGGCAGGCTGAGAGGAACGCAATGCTACCAGAATGGTTCCAATTCGATGAATGCAGGCTCCAAAAACCACTCAAGAAGCAAGTCCCCCGCCTCCTCCAAGCTGACGAATATACTGGGCCCTATACTATGGAAAGCCAAACTGAGATACACGGCTGTGTTTACTCACAAGTAAGCAAACGTGCCTTGACTCCAGTCAGAGGCCAGGCGAATGGGAATGCAAAGCCACCAGCAGGCCCTGATCCAATGAGCATGGAGCTCAATATGGGCTCAACAAACGCTCTAGAAGGCCTAATATAACATGGCACTCCACAAATGCTGCAAAAGGCACCCCCCCTCCACCCACACACCATCATAGTAAAAAGTAAATAAGATAAAGCCTGTTTTATACCTGTGGCTATGTCTGCTAACAGTCATAGGCATTATACCTAGGGTTACCAGATTAAAACAGGGACAGAGTGCCTATACCTTTAACCATTGCATAGAAGAGGGAATTTGAGCAGGCTGCAGCTCAACATGGAAGGGTTTCAAAAGCTGCACCTGCCTGAATTCCCTCTTCTATACAATGGTTAAAGGTATAGGCACTCTGTCCCTGTTTGTATAACCCTAATTATACCACCTTTATGACAGAGATTACACCTGATAAAAATGCTTTAAAACTGATTAAAATGTTAATCTTTATGAAGAAAGATTGCAGCGTTTGGGGCTCTTCAGCCTAGAAAAAAGGCGCCTGAGAGGGGACATGATTGAGACATACAAAATAATGCACGGAAGGGATAGAGTCGATAGAGGGATGTTCTTTTCCCTCTCTCAAAACACCAGAACCAGGGGGCATCCGCTAAAACTGAGAGTTGGGAGAGTTAAAACAGATAAAAGGAAGTACTTTTTTACCCAGCGGGTAGTTAATCTGTGGAATTCTTTGCCACAGGAGGTGGTGATGGCATCTGGTCTAGATGCCTTTAAGAGGGGATTGGACGGATTTCTGGAAGAAAAGTCCATCGTGGGCTATAGGCAATGATGGGTTGTAACCTCCTTACATTAGTAGTAGGCAGTGATGTCATCTGGTAATGAAGAATGGGAACGCTGGGTGGGACTTACACGTGATTGGCAGCCCGTCTGTTCCGTTCTGTGGCTGCCCTGGCCTGGGGGGGGGCTGCCCCCCGGTTGGCGCACTCTACCGCTGCTCACCCAGGCACTTGGCCCCCCGTCCCCAACGGCGAGCAGGCGCCCCCCCCAAGGCCAGGGCAGCCGCGTAACAGAACGGACGGGCAGCCAATCACACTTAAGTCCGGCCCAGCGTTCTGGTTCTTCATTACCAGATGACATCACTGGTAGTAGGCTACTTCAGAGTACTGGGTGCAAGGGAGTGGCAACAGGATCCAAACATCTGGGAACCTGGTGGGGCCGCTGTGAGATACAGGAAGCTGGACTAGATGGGCCTTTGGCCAGATCCAGCAGGGCTCTTCTTATGTTCTTATGTTAAATTGGAATATAACACTGTTTTCAGCTCCTCTTTTTTTAAGGATACCACCACCATCCACAGAAAAAATAAAATCATCTTAGACTGCCCCTAACAATTAGTAATACTTACCTGGTGTCCTAGCTGGCTTCCTCAGCATGTGGAGGAGCAAAGGATATACACTGCCATTGAGACTAGACAGAACACACTACTAATATGAATGTGGCAATGTCCACAACAGGAAGCCCTTTAGCATTTGTCCTTTGGCAACCATTCATAGAGGCAAGGTTTTTGTCAGGGATCTCCAAAGATAGGAAAAGAAGGGCAACAAACAGCCAAAGCTACCTTGATATTAGGATAATACAAGAATCAGAGAGATGGGAAATGCAGAATTCCCAATTCCACCCTTATTTTTGGCTCACAGTTAGGAAACCAGGTATTATTTGGCCAACATGTTCAAAATTCACAGTCACAATTAGGGTTGATGATTTATTTAATTAAAAGATTTATATACCACTTTTTCAACGCTCAAAGTGGTGCACGACAATAATATTACAATATCACATAATAAAAGCATTAAATAAAACCAATTAAAATAACATTAAATAAAACTGATGTGCACAATTAAACCTATTCTGGAGCAGATTAAAAGCGTAAAAGCAGCAACACATATAATCAAAATAGAATAAAACAGAAACCAAGGCCTTTAATGGTTCCATTAAAAAGGACCCTAGGAAGGTCCTATCTCCGTGAAAACATGCAATATGTTTTTAAAACTCATTGGTAACCACAGAGAGAGGGGGCGGTCCTCAGATTCTCTGGAAGCTGGCTCCAAAGACATAATGCCCAACAGAACAGGCCCTGCATCTTGCTGCCATGGCAGCAGGATCGTAAGTAGGGTCCTACCTCATGATCATAGGGGACATGAGGGTTATATGAAGGAAGGTGGTCTTTGAGGTATCCTGGTCCTATGCTGTGCAAGGCTTGAAGGTCATCGTCAACACCGGAAATTGGGCTTGGAATGGAATGGGCACCCATTGTAGCCACTGGAGCAACTGCATGGCAGAATCAGCCCGCCAAGCACCGGTAAGCAACTGGGCCACATCATTCTGCACTAGCTCCAGCATCCAAGCCATCTTCAAGGGCAGCCTCACGCAGAGTGCATAACAACAATCTAAGTGAGATGTCACTGGGGCATGGACCACTGTGAACAGATCCTTCTGACTCAGATATACCCCTCAGTTAACCCCTGCTAACTGGGCAAGAGGCACTTTTTCAAGTGGTGTCCTCTTACATTTAGCAGGGGGAGAGCAATTGTCCCTCTTCACCCCAGCACAGTGTCTTTCTCGTGGCTGTTGCTGGTGGTGTTCTCCATTCTTTTAGATTGTGAGCCCTTTTGGGACAGGGAGCCATTTAGCTTTATTGTTACTATTTGCCTGTAAACCGCTTTGTGAACTTTGTGTTGAAAAGCGGTATATAAATACTAGTGATTGATTGATAGTGATTGATATAATTTCAGCCGATGCACCAGCAGAAGCTGGGCAAAAGCCCCCTCCCCAGCCACAGATGCCACCTGGCCATCCAAGGCCAGCTGTGGAGCCAGGAGGACTCCCAGCCTGCGGACCAGCTCCTTCAAAGGGGGTGGTACTGGTACTCCATCTTGAGCAAGTTATAGATCTAGTACCTGCATCACGGTCTTCTGAACTAGGAGATCCTCTGTCTTTTCCAGGTTTACTTGCAATCCATTGCCCCTCATCCAGGCCCCAACCACCTCCAGGCAGTGCTGGCACCCTTGGAGGCTGGTGGAAAATCCCTGAATGATCTTCCCTAGTGGTTTTAGATGCTAAACATCTAAGTAGGCTACTTCAGAATGCCAGGTGCAGGGGAGTGGCAACAGGATGCAGGCATCTTGTTGTCTTGTGTGCTCCCTGAGGCAGCAGGTGGGCCACTGTGAGATACACAAAGCTGTACTACATGGGCCTTTGGCCTGATCCAGCAGGGCACTTCTTATGGTCTTAAACATAAGGGGAGAGGAGGAGCAAAATACGGCAGGAGGCAAAACAAAGTGGGGGTGGACAGATTGGGTCCAGGAGGGGGGTGGGATTGGCAGCACGGCTGGCACTGGTACCCTATCACCAGGCCTTAGTCAGAGAGGGTAGCCGGTCATTATTTGTTGGTTCTTAAGAGAATCTATTTAAAGAAAGTAGAGCGCACAACTGAGGAGATTCTGCGGCAGGCTCTCTTTGCAGTCAGCTGTAGAGAGGCTCACAATCTTACATACCGAAGCACTACACAAAACACTTATTGAGCCCAAGCAGCTCCCTTTTCCAAAGGACTATGAAACATTCATAATATAAGTGGTAGCTATTATGAGCCATTTCTCTTCAGTGCATGTCCTGACAAGCAGCTGTTCTTAGGTTTCAGCACAGTTTTGTTAGTGTGTTACCCGCCCAGCATTCATGCCTGCGTGCTGCCACCAAGCGAGTTGGCCTGCATCCAGAAAACGGTCTTTGGGACTCCCTCTTGCTCGTTTCAATGGCCCCATGACAGTGGGAGGAGAGCCAGTGAGAGACATTGGTTTGGCTTAGCACTGTCAAGCAGCGGGTGGCCTAGCAGATTCTCTGCCACCCTTTCCAAGAGTTAGTGCAGCATAGTGGTTAAGAGGCTGAGCTACACATCAGACAGCCCAAGGTTTGAATCTTGCCTCTGCCACAAACATACTGACCTCAGGCAAACCTTTCTCCTCCAGGTCCACCCTCTCCCCAAGGCAACAGTGATAATACAGTATCAACAGTGGTTTCAAATAATTCAAATGATTCATTCAAATGATTTAGGAACAGGAACTCACTTTTGATTGGCACTTGTCGGGAACCCGGAACCAGCCACGGAGCCCGTTAGGATCCAGAACGTCCGTTCTGGTCTGTTCCCCCTGAATGACATCACTGCCTTCACCCCCCTAGGAATCCAGAGTCGCTCCCTTTGACCCTCTGAGTGCTGGCCATCCAAGAAGAAAAGCTCTTTGCAGAGGAATTGGGAGGGGGGAGGGGGGAGAGTGAAGTGGGCGGAGTCAGCCCTAATTTTAACTAGTGGAACTGAGTTCCCCCGTGTTCCCCCTGCATGTCATCACTGAGTATAACCTTCCTTACATGGTTGTTGTAAATATGACCACACTAAAATGTATGCAAAGTGCTTTTAAAGTTTGGAAGTTACTCCATTGTGTAGTTTGATGGGTGCCAAGGAATACCAAGCTAGGAGCCTTCAGACACTCAGAACATTTTACAATTTCTATCCCGGACATGTGAGGCTTGCAGTAGGAAAGGCAGGCTTCCATTTCAGAATCCAACGGATTAAAAGTCCAGTTGGTACCCAGGAAGATACAGCAATACCTTGTCTTTCCTCTACTTGATTTTAGCTTAGCTCTTTCAGCCGTTTTCAGTTATAACCACATTTCAAATTTCATCTATGTGCTTTCCCCTTTTGTCTGATTTTACCCAACGTTCCGTAACATTGGTCAATGTTCTTATGTTTATTTCTCTTTTATTTCTGTTTATGGAGGTTTTGTATGCATTTACATGGGTAGTTAGTCATGGTTTTGGCTAGCCAAAATAACTTTGCAAGACAAAAAAAAGGCTCTGCTTTGACATTCATCCATTGTTGACTTTCACCCATGTTCTGGTCCCTAACCAGACACAAGTGCAAGGTGTTTCTGTAAAACACACATTGCCAGAGACAAATAGTGGTGCACCTTTGCCATTAGGCATGGCATTTTCTCTGTGGTTTGGAGGGTTTCCTCTATGGTACTGTCACTGCAATGGCACATTTTGTCAGCCAAGAGCCTCCAACCAGGCATCACAGTCTGGCACCTGACGACCGGCAGATGAACGCCTCCTCATCCCATTGAAACAATACGTTCCTGCAAACACATGTGTCCTTTTGGGAATGAGGAAGTCAGGGAGAAGGAACGGGGAGACTGGACATGCAATCCAAGTGAAACATTCCTGTTCTGGGAAGGAACTTGAAAGAGGAGGGCTCCTTTGCAGGCACAGACTAGGCCTCTTCACTTGCTTCCATGAAGGTGCCACCACACCCAGCTCAAGGTTGTGGCGGCCTCTTCCTTCTCTTCTGGTGCTTCTTTCAACAGCTGTTCGGTTGGTGGCGATGAGAAAAGCCTTTTGATGACAGTGGCACACCTCTGGAACTCCCTCCCCAATGATATTTGGCAGGCCCCCTTCTTGCCTGCTTGGAGGCAGACCATAAAGATGGGTTTGTACCACAAAACCCTCAGTGATTTATTTAGCTTGTAACTGAATGAAGAATTGCTTGTTTTACTGCTGCTGCTAAGTGGGTGTTCTGAATTTTATTGCTCCTGTGATGAAGTTGGTGATGCTGTTTAATAACTATTCTTATTTGGGGTTTTTTTTTTTAATTCTACCATTCTTATATGATTTTATTTATATTTATATTGTACGACACTAATTTGTTTTGTTGTTAGCGGCCTTGGACCAGTTGTGAGAAAAGGGTGTGTAGTGTGTGTGTGACAAACGACCCCTTCACCCGAGGAACTTCTGGCGGTTGCCTGGCTGCTGCAGGTTGCAGCGGTAGCCATTTGGCTACCACTGTGCCCACAGTGGCCAGGCAGCTCAGGACTGGACTGTAAGAATGATTTCTCATCTGCATGGTCATGTGAAGTCTAGACACACACATTTACCATTTTTGCCACTGTGCAGAAGATCAACCAAGAGCTTGATCACCACATCTTTATAGGCACAATCTAAAATCAACAAAACTATTCAGTTTGTTCTCCCAAGTGGTAGGTTTCCTTTTTTCAATCACGCACACATTTATTCGTGCATCTGGGTTCATACATATGCATGAACAGGTATACTTTGGGTGTGGCACTAACACCGTGGAGAACCAGAGTGTGACCTCTCTGAATTCACAGCATCGTCTTTCTGCACCCGTCTATGTTAAAGGGACAGAGAGTTCACTGTCTTTCATTTCTCTTGCATGTAGACCAGGAGATCAGAGGTTCATCCACAAGAAGGAAAGAAGTGGAATGTGGGATGTATTTAAGCCATTTAACTTCATTATTACTATTTGCCTGTAAAATGCTTTGTGAACTTCGTGCTGAAAAGCAGTATATAAGTACCTGTTGATTGATTGATTCTAAATTCTTCTTGCTTCTCTACAGTGGACCAAACCTCCACAAGGTATTGAGGTACATGAATGAGATACTGTGATCAGAGGTAAATATTTCAGCAATGCCATTTAGCCAAGCCAGAATGAATCTACATGATCCAGCCCACTAAGGGATCTTTCTGTGACTGGCATGAAGTCACACATTTCTTCTTCCCAGTCATTGTCCTTCCCTCCTTTCCTCGTCGGAGTCTTTAAAAATGTTGATCCTGAATACAATTTATCCCATCCATTTTCCTACATATTTCCATTGATTAAATTTGGTGTTTTTTTCCCCAATTTGGCTGCTTCATGACCCCTTCCCAGGATTCACATTTTCTCTGTAGGTATACTGAATAAAATGCATTGGCATGTGCCTGTGTATGCATGTGTGTTACTGAGAGTGTTCTAAGACATGTATAACATGCACAGTGGGGGAAATACAGTATATTGCTTGTGCAGTGGTTTAAGGCAGTGGTTTAAGGCACAGCTTGATGGAAGCCTACTAGAGGCTTCTGAAACGAACATCCAGTTTTTTAGCAAATGAGAAGTGCCTTTCAGAAGCATCAGGGACATCCCCTTGATCCTCTCTGCATCTCAGAAGGCCTCCCAGACATGACTGGAAAGCATTTCTGGTCACACCTGGGAGATCTCTGGGGCCTTCCAGCCTCTCCCAGTTTGCCAGCGAAGTCCCACCCTCCCGCAAATTTCACTATCTGTGGAGTTCAATATGCCTAAGAGTCCTAGAACAGATCCCTGACAGATACCAAAGGCCCACTGTTTCTTAATCTGCATTTTAAAACCTGCATTGGCTACTATGCAGGTTCTACATTTAGTATGTACTTGCTTTCACTTTGCTTTCTGTTCTGCATTGCAAGTAACCCAATAAAGAGTCAAACCAGTCTTGATGCCATTTTTCAAAGCACCCTACAATGCCATATCACAGCTGTGGCCAAACCATGGCTCAAGCCACATGCGGCTAATTGACATATAATGTGTGGCTGGCAGAAATATGCTGGCTGAACTCCTTTTTGCATCACAATTACTATAAAAGGGAAATAAAATATTTTCAAGCTTTATAATTATTTACCAGGTATAGACTGAGGCAGTGATGTCATGCACCCACTACGCACCACTACGCGAGTATCGGTTCCTAGAAGTTGAGCTGGCCCCGCCCACTCAAAGCTGGCCCTGTCAGCTGGTTGGCTCAGCAGCTGCACATGCGTACTGCACGCCTGCAGCCGTTGCCTGCGCTTTCTGTGAGGAGGCAGGCAGGCAGGCAGCGTGGTGGTGGTGGCAGCAGCGGCAGCAGCGGAGCGAGAGGACCGGAGGTGGCAGCGGCGGCGGCAGCAGCAGCAGCAGTGAGGGAGACCCGGGAATAAGGCAGCAAGCGTGAGAAGGTAGGCTGCCTGGGGCTCCCGCTCCCTCCAGCCGCGCAGATCCAGCGTCCCGGTTCCTCCTGCAGCCTCCCCCCAGCCCCAGCCCCCACGCGGTCTTTTTTTGGTCACCCATTCCCCCTCCTGCTCCTTGCCGGCAACTTGCATTTAACATTAAAGTTAAATGGCTCCCTGTCCCAAAAGCGCTCACAATCTAGTACAGTCTAGCCTGCTATTTAACCGGGAACAGTTGAAGCCAAATATGTATCTACACATCTCTAGAAAGCAAAGCAGTAGAAGTTAAATCAACACTAACCAGAAGCTGAAGTTTACAAACATGATCACATCCATGGCAACCATCATGACATCACTTCCGGCTATGACCTCACTTCCTGCCATGACATCACTTCCGGCTATGACCTCACTTCCTGCCATGACATCACTTCTGGCTTATGACATCACTTCCGGTGGGCGGACCCCGACAAGTGCCAATCAAAAGTGAGTACCTGTTCCTAAATCATTTGGATGACACCACTGGACTGAGGGCACAATCCTAACCTGGAGTTAGGATGGCATAGTTAGGCCAGCAAAGTTTGGCTGGCACAAGGGACACCATAAAGTATGTTTGGACCACTCTGAAAGTCAGAGAGGCCAGCACACAGTCATGCACCATCCTCCCTGAGTCCAAGAGTGGTCCAAACACACTTTATGGTGATATTTGTGCCAGTCAAACTTTGCTGGCCTAAATGTGCTGACCTAACTCCAGGTTAGGATTGTGCCGAGAGTCCACTTGATTAAAATGTAAGTTCAACGTTCATGGTGAGTAAATATATTCTTAAATATTGTGACAGTCAAGCATCCAATGTTTATTGTATGCAGCTGTTATGTTAAGCATGTTTTGGCCACCCCTTACTGTACATATCATCATCTCAGTCAATATTCACAATTGTCAATGTTCTAGTGGTCCTTTTAAGGCATTGCTAGCCAGATTTTCTCACATACATTCTAAATACTTTGGTACAGACTCAACTTGTGTCATTGCAAAATCATAGGCTAGCAACACAAATGTTTGCCCCCCGACTACTATGCACAAATAAAAAATGTTTCATTTTTGAGAGTTAAAAATGCATATAATTCAAAAGGTAAGCATTTCACTTGGATATTTTCATATGAGTCACTAAAACAGCAATAACACAGAAGTTTCATCTTCAATTACAAATCTCTCCATATGTCCACAATTAACCCATCAATGGAGAAGTCTACGTATTAGACTCAATCGAGAGAATGGTAGGGTGTCTTCACAAGAGCCCTGAGTATGCTGTCCTTGACGCCATGTTCTATGTATGGTGTTTTGTGCTGCACAGATGTGCTGCCTGCTTCCAGGTGTTTCTGGCAATGTACTTTTTGTTAAGCTGCTGCTGAAGAAGAAGCCAGCAGAGAGCATTGCGGAGCACAACAGAAGCACCAGATCACAGACTCAAATGTGCTCACGGCATTTGGGTTGGCTGGCTGAACTCTTTCTTAGCTAATTTAATAATTGCTACTAGAGGCTTCTGTATTAGCTGGTTACCTTTTTTGAAGGTATTTTAATTGCTAGTGTTTAAATTTGTTGTCATTATATCTGTTTTTGATTTGTATTTTTACACTGTATTTTTAAAACCTGAAATCATCGTCAGCTGCCTTGGAGGCCCACCTCTGGGCCAAAAGGCAAATCTATTTTTTTTCCAGTAAATAATGTGAATCAACCTTCAGTCGTGCTTATATTCCTTTGAAATCAAATCAGACCCACACGTGCCTAACGTGCTCCGGCTTGTACTATTCTCATCCTCTGCCCTTTAAAGTACAATCACTATGTTTACCTACACGTTGTTGTTGCAAACCTACCTTGAAGTGCGTGGGAGTAAGAAAGGAGCTACAAAAGAGCTACAAAGAGAGGAAACTTCAGTCTCCCATTAGTAGCATTGCGTGGATTCTGACAAGAAACGTGTCTTTAAAGCGAATAGGTGCGAGCTCCACAAGCTGCTTCTAGATTAGTGTCTAAGGGCCCAAGTAAACATTACAGGTGTGCCCTGGTATCCACTGATTTAGTATCCAGTTTCAGTTATCCATGGATACTGAGGTGCCTATTGAAAAGACGGGGGAACATTAAACAAATCTCTTTTTTTTTCCTTGTTGCAGCAAAACTACTGCTGTTCCCCTATCTTTAAAAAGGCATCCATAGTATCCATGGTTTTAGGTATCCACTGAGCGGTGGGAGTGGGGTCTGGAACAGAACCCCAGCGGATACCAGACACATGCCTGTATATAGATGTAACCAGAGGCGTCATTCAGGCGGAACGGCCCGGTACTCTGTTCCGCTAGTTCCGCGGAGCTCCCGGGCCGCGCTGCTGCTTCGGAGGACGGGCGAGCTGCTGCTGGGCCCACCCTCCCTCCCTTGCGTCCGGAATCACTCTAAAATGGAGCGATTCCGGTGCAGTGAGGCTTGGGGGGGGGGCGTGGCAGCCCTCCGCCATAGGGGCGGAGGGCTGTCTATCATCCGAGCGTTCCGGTAGTTGGCGCGCTCGGATGACATCACTGGATGTAACAGTCTTCCGATATATTTTTCTTTTAAATGAAGGGGCCTTCCTGCAAGTGCTTTCTTTCTCCGAAGTTAGGGGGTTGGCAGTGCAGAGGGGGGAGCCTTCTCGGTAGCAGCACTGCAATTATGGAACTCCCTACCAAGGGATCTGAGATCTTCCTCCTCCCTCATAGCATTTCTGCGAGGGCTCAAGACTTTTCTGTTTCGTCTGGTGTTTTATGTTGATTCTTGTACCGCTGCAGCAGAGCCTGCATTGTAAATAGTTTGCCCTCCTCCAATGATTTTTCTTTATTTTTACCCTATAAATAATATAAATAAAATTTATATTTTATTTTTATTGCTTATTTTATAGTCTTATTTCTATGTACTGTACCATCATCATCATCATCTTCCAATAGTTGTGAGCCGTGTAGGGCATCTGCCCTGGCAGAGGAAAGGCAGGGTAAAAATATTTTAAATAAATGAATAATAAAGAAGCAGCTTCATCCTTTCACCCCTTCTCTTCTATTTTTTTCCCCAATCAGACACTTACTGTATACCTTTTCCACTATGGACAGAAAAGCAGTAGTGTGTGTGTATGTGTGTGCACGTGCATGCTTATACACATGCTTTTGAATAGCAGAGGGGGTTAAGCAGTTCTTCCCTTGCTGTTTCTGTTTGCCCACTCCTGCTCATAGCCGCTTGCCCCTGCTTTTCATGAAAAATCAGACAGGTTGGGCAACCATTACATGCTGTGTGATAAGTACTTTATCCCAACATTCCTGGTATTGTACACTGCTCAAAACAATAAAGGGAACACTTAAACAACACAAT
>JAJKFI010000058.1:2897622-2918982 GCA_029204185.1 Lerista edwardsae | reverse complement strand
GATGTGTTGTGTAAGTGTTCCCTTTATTGTTTTGAGCAGCTTATATTGCCACTATGCCCTTGGATCAGAGCCAGCTGTGTGAAAGACATTGGTGGATATCAGTTGTGACATGTTGCTAACGTTGGTCCTAAGCAGCTGCTGGAAAGAGTGGTTCTCTGGGAAAATTCTACTATGCTGATTGCAAGGAGTTAATAACACCTACAATCTCCAACAACTCATGTAGCAATCAAGGGGACGGTATTCAAATCAACATGTGTTTCAAAGCCTAGCATACTAGTCTTTGCAAGCATCAGTGTGCAGCCAATGTTAACAGAAGCGCCAATCTTGGTTCTCTCTTTCATAAAGGTGGTAGTAGCTCACAATAGTTAGATTCCAGGAGGATGGCATCACCTAGCTGAAAACTCTTACAAGCTGCGTCACCCCTGAGGAATTCAAATTTCAGGAACAAGGCTTTGTCTTATGTGGCTTGGCATTAATCTCAGGGTTCCCAAAGTGAAGATGATTACATACCCTCTATAATATGAATGGTCAAAAGCTAACC
The DNA here is from genome assembly GCA_029204185.1 of Lerista edwardsae. Lineage (NCBI taxonomy): Eukaryota > Metazoa > Chordata > Lepidosauria > Squamata > Scincidae > Lerista > Lerista edwardsae. The sequence goes on along the minus strand of JAJKFI010000058.1, from coordinate 2,918,441 downwards.
TTTAATTAAAGAGTAAAATATGGAAAGACTAGTTCACTCTCCCTCCATATTTTTAAGTTCAGTTGCTCCAAAATTTTTATCACAGGCTGACTTAGTGTGCATACTGTGAACAAGCCCTAACTACCCAAACACATTCGGACAGTACACTGACAGTGAACTGATGCCACCATGATGTCTGTCATATCTTGGGCCTGTCCAGGCAACGCCGTGCTAGTGCAGCCCTCCCAGTAATGCTGGCACCAGCCCTTCCTAGTGATTCGAACAGTGTCCATGGAAATCCCAACACAGCCCGCCATCCTGACATTAGTGTGTCATCACTGTGATGTCTCTGTGTCAATAGTGTAATGTCCAGGCAGTCCATCACTGCATCCACTCAACTCCAATGCTGGTAGCCAGAAAAGTGTGGCCAATGTGAACAGATCAGGGGCAGGGGCAGGGCCAATGAACAGTCAACGCTAGAGGACTACCCCCTCTCAGCCAATGGAAATGAACAGAACAGTAACAGGCTCCTCTGCTAAGTATAAGGAAGTGCCCCAAGGACGGACACACACACACACACACACACACACACACACACAGAGAGAGAGAGAGAGAGAGAGAGCACATGATACAAGGAGGGGCTATCACCCCAACCTCTTAAGGGCACTACAGTGGCATCAGCAAAGAAGGAGCAAAAGTAAAGAACTGCTAGGAGCCCCTGTGCCCAGGATTCAAGGCTCCTCATCTCACCACACACATCCAAGGAATACATTTTGAGCAGAGCAGGGACAAGGTAGAAAGACAACTCCTTAGAAGAGGGCAACCATGTACAACAAACACACAAGCCTCTCTGTGGTGAGGATTCAAGTCCTTGGCAGAAAGGTCAACTCCACCAAATCGAATAAATCTTTTTGTCAGGGGAGGGGACAGGCCCCGAGAGACTCCTCCTAGTAGCCCACTCCACAAAGACTCAGGCTGGGAGCCAGGTGAGACCAGAGGCATACCTACAGGGGAATCACAGCACTACGTTTGCCATACACATTGTGAGGGACAAGAGGTTGTCTGTGCAAAGTCCTCTATTTGTGAGCCAAATGCCCTTTCACCATAGTTCCCATCACCAAAGTTCCCCTTTGAGAGACCAAAGAGGTATAGCCCTTTGCTGCATGTCTGATCATCTGAGCTATAGTAACCCTGACAGGGTTTTAGTACTGGGGTTTGTGTACTGTGATTGGTTGCCCAATGTAGTCTGTCTCTTATGTTTCATGGTAGGAAAGTGGGCAAGGAAGGGGGAGGCAGAAAATGCAATTTTATGCAGTTTTTCCGTTCCCATAGGATTCCTCCTACATTGCGCTGGTATCAGTGGTGCGCCTGTTGATGGGAGAACATCTACATTGGTGGAAAAAAACCTGTACCACCATCATGCACTGGCATACATGGTGGTATGCTGATATATTTCAGGGATGGGATTGGGCTTTATGTAACTTACAGTCAGATAGCTGACAGTTGGAAAACTGCATTGATCCCACACAACAGTCACAGTACCACCAATTGCAATCGCTGGCAGGAAAATGGCATCTTCTCTGAAGCCAAATATTGTAATTGGGCTGCTGGGAAGCCTTACCTTGAGGGAAGATGTTTGGAACCCCTGCCAAATTAAAAAAAATTAGTGCACACTTATTATTCAAAAGCATGATTGTACATAAGCAAAAAGCACATTGGGCCTTGCTATAGTTTCTTCAGATTCAGCACAAACTGTCGAAGAAGAAACAGCAGATCCAAAGGCCACTGACCTTTAACTAAAGGGTATCATACATAGCTAGCATGTTCATCAAACTGGATTGATTCATAGTTTTTTTGTGTCTGTGCAAGAACCAGGTCATAAACTAGTACATTAGCATCACCGCTGCTTGAAGGATCGTCTCCTGGGAACATGGCTCTGCTTTGAAGTGAAAAAAATGGATGGCAAATATGGAGCACGGAAACACTACCTTTTGAAGGTGCATAATGATGACAAGCAGGGGTAGAGCAGTGATTTTCAACCTTTTTCATCTCATGGCACACTGCCAGGACAAGGTACACCATCAGTTTTTTGACAATTGACAAGGCACAGTGTACTGCCAATGGGGGGCTCATATCCTCCAATGGCCCTACTAATGAATGACCCTTCCCCAAATTCACACGGCACACCTGAAGACTGTTCGTGGCACACCAACGTGCCACGGCACAGTGATTGAAAATGGTTGCGCTAGAGAGATTTGAACACGGGACACAGCCCAATGTGCAGCCCAATCCAATGCTGGGCTTTCACTGAAGGATTTCTGGATCCATTCGCGTAAGCCCCATTCTGGCAACTCAAAAGCTGCACCACCATCATGTGCTTCAGAGATGTAGGCACAAATGGCTCGAGACCCTGCACATGGGTCATGGGCAGTGGTGGGATTCAAATAAATTAACAACCAGTTCTATGTCCTTCAGGGCGGCCTTCAGGGCGGCCGCTGCCTTTCTTCCCTCTCCCAACCTAAAATTAACAACCGGTTCTGCAGAACTGGTGAGAACTGGCTGAATTTCACCACTGGCCATGGGCACCTTGCTGGAGCAGGTAAGGTGGTAGTGTGGGGTGGTTTGGGAGAGGATCTTGGTGGCAGCAGTACATGCCAAGATCCTATCCCCTTTTTCCTTCCTCAACATGCCCCTTGTGGCTTCTCGGACTTATGCCAGCTAAATAGTTTGTGTGGGTCCAGGAGACTTATTGGAGGCCAAGTGGCCTATGGGGAGGTAAATAAAGAGAATTTTTACTTACCCATCTCAGGCTGTCTGGTCACCCCCTCCCCAGCATAGTATACAGCATGTGCTCCAAGGGTAGCGTTGCATGCTATGGGCTGGTGGGGGATAGGATTGGTCTGCAAGTATCCAACCTGCCCACTCCCAGGGGGCAATCCTAACCTGGAGTTAGGTTGGCACAGTTAGGCCAGTAAAGTTTGGCTGGCACAAAGGCCTCTGTAAAGTGTGTTTGGACCACTCTTGGAGACAGTGAGGATGGCGCACGTCTGTGGGATGGCCTCTCTGACTCCGAGAGAGGTCCAAACATACTTTATGGTGTCCCTTGTGCTATTTATTATTATATAGCATGAAATAAAACAGTGACTTCAAATATTTGAATTCCTTATGCTTTCAATACTATTTGGTTATGCAAAAGGTGCAGCAAACATTTTGGGTTTTGCTGGCTGTGAGTGGAGTTAGGAGACAACATTCCTCCATTATAACTTGTAAAGAAGATTTAAAGAGTCTCTCCCCCCCCCAATCTGTCTCTCTCGGATGATAGCCATATCATAATTACTGCATTTAAGAAAATTCTTCAGTATGGTATGTCACAAGGCAATATTTCGCTTGGTGGCAGGAGAAGGAACATTTGATCTACATTTGAAGCATGCTTGAAAAAGGATGTTCATCAAACAGCTTTTGGAATGACTCCATCTTCCTACTGCAGAACCTTATTGCTTTAAAAACAAAGCAAGTTGGAGTGATAGAAGTTAAGGCAATATTAAATTACCAAAAGTGGGTAACTGACAATGGTCTACTGTGACTTGAAATTGTTGAATCTATGATTTGGCAGCCTTTTAAAAAGGAGAACGTGAGAGGATTCCTGTCAACATGTCTTTCAAGATATCATTATACTACAGATGAAAGTTCATTTTGAAATAGGAAGGCAAGCAGGCAGATTCTGATGTCAGTAACATGGGTGGTAATATGCCAGAAATTGATTGCTCCAGCTGAGATCAGACACCAATCTGTTTTCTCTTGGTAGCTAATTTTAATTCTGATTTAATATGTAGCTGAGTCGTTAAAACACACGCATCGAAGCTTGACTAAACTGATTCCCAGCCCTACAGGCTCCACAGGAAACATGTCTTGATCATTCTTGTCCTCAATACACGGCAATCTGGATGGCACGACCTGCTCTGTTAAGGACATTGGTGGGGTGAATCCTGCTGTGTGAGAAGTTGGGACCAAATATTGTTCCAAGCTAGAACCATTTTGACTGGAAGTCCTTCTTGGATCCCTCTGACTTGTCAAAGGGAAATTTTGGGCACAACCTCCAAGTCCTTTTCTTGGAAAAACTCATGTCCACCCTACCCTACTGCAGGGCTGGCTGTTGGGCTTGAAAGCAAGAGGTCGGTGGCCCACCTTAGAAGAGGTGCACTGTTGCCTCAGCTGGGGTCACCTGCTGAACTCCAGCAAGGCTGACTGTTAAAGAGCCTGTGACCATGTTCTTGTTCAGTCGCTAAGTTGTGTCCGACTCTTCGCGACCCCATGGACCACAGCACACCAGGCCTCCCTCTCCTCCACTAGCTTCCGGAGTTCGCCCAATTTCATGCTCATTGCTTCGGTGACACTATCTAACCATCTCATCCTCCGCCACCCCCTTCTCCTTTTGCCTTCAATCTTTCCCAGCATGAGGGCCTTTTCTCAAGAGTCCTCTCTTCTTTTCTAAAGAGACCATGTTGAGGCTTCAGTCATTTGTTGTGAAGGAGTTCACATCCAGTCTCATCCTCTGCCATGCTAACTAGAGAGGATTGGCCTCTGGGGGGGGGGCGGTCATACAATGATCCTTCCCTCAGTCTCACACTGGCCTCCCATCAGTCCTGTGCAGATTTTTACAATCCTGGGGCCAATAGGAACTGCCCCAGGAATGGTCATTAGTGGCTCAGTGGGCCCTGTCCCCTTCTTCTGGAGGGGTTTGCCGGCCCCCTCCCTACTAGAGTTTCCTGCCCTGCCTCCTGTCAGAGTATAGCTAGGATCTATCAGTCATCAACAAAGTGCAGCATTCAATTCAGCTGGCCTTGTGCTCAGGCACCAAGGCCTTGACCCTTGTTGAGCCAACGGCCAGCCTTGTGGTCATGTGCTCCACCAAGCCTGGAGACAATGCATGCCTCTCTCATGGCCTCAGGGCATTCCTCTGGAAAGGGCTCAGGGAGGTGTCTTGGCATGTAGCTTACGATTACTTCCATCTCCCTCTCCCCTGATTAATCCAGGGCTGGTCAACTCTAAAAAATGTTTCTGAATTGCATGATGAGGCCTGAAAGCTCACTGATGATCAGTAAATCATTAATTCATGCTACATAGCCTCATGCTTCAGGCTCATCCCTGGACAAGATGGTGAAAGATTTTGCCGTTGGCAACTGAGTTTGGCCCAACCCTCGTACGGCACCGCACCAACATAAATGCCAATAACTGTTCCTATTACTGTGTCAGCAAGAGTAGATAAGATGCTGGGTGCTACACAAAGATATACAAGAGACCTGGAATGTGTATGCAAACTCCTAAAGATTTCCATTCGTGCCACACTTAGAACATGGGACTGCGCCCTGAATGTGCATTAAGATGCACCGCTCCAAAGAAGATGCTGTCCATTATTCTCAATGGGGTGCAAAAACCCAGTTCTTAACCCCCTAGCTAGCAGACAAGTGTCTGTATATCCAGCCTAATGCTTTTTTCACTTAATGGAAAATAAACATGAGAGAACTGGCAGAAGAAGGTTGCTGCATAAATAAAATACAGGTGTGCCCCGGTATCCATGGATTCAGAATCCATGGTTTCAGTTATCCACAGATACAGGGGACACTTTTTACAAAGAAAGGGGAAAGTGCTCTTTTTTTTTTTGCCTTACTTCAGTGAAATGGCTGGGTTTCCAGGTTGTAGACAGCCTTCCGAGCCATTTGCAGCCTTTTCCTGGTCCTCCGAGGCTCCTGCATTTTTCAAAGCTAGTCCCAGAATGCTGTGTGATGCCTTCTCTTCCTGGTCGCCATTCTGGGGTGATCTTTGAAAAATGGAAGAGCCTTGGAAGACCAGGAAAAGACTGCAGGCAACTCAGAGGGCTGTCTGCAACTCTGGAAAGGCAGCGGTTTTGCTGCGGTAAGGTAAAACAAATCTAACACTTTTACAACTCTTTGTTTGTAAAAGGCATCCCTGGTATCCGCGGTTTCCGGTATCCACAGGAGGGGGGGGGGCTGACTGGAACCCCCAGGGATACAGGGGCATGCCTGTAATTGCTTGCACTAGCAGATCTACAATATCTTCACTATACGTTAAACTCGCCGGATTAATACTGCATCTCTCCTCCTGCACCACAGTAGTCATCAATAGTCAAAAGGCTGAAAACAAAGCAAATATAATTCTATCCCTGTCGAATCAATACCCAAACATTCAGAAAACCATTCTGAAATCTACAACAAATTTTGACAAATCCATTTATCAGCTACTCTTACCTAGTATTACAGCAATAATGAAATGGTTAATAGGCAATTATAAATAAGGTTGGTATTTAAAGGATTAGTAACTGCACTATCCAATGTTTGTCCTGCAACAGCGGAGCACTCACTTTCTCTTGCACAGTCTGTCGTAAAGCGCTTTACGACAGCTTAGGCCAGGAGTGTCAAACAAAAGTCCCGGGGGCCAGATGCAGCCCCTGGAAGCTCTTTCTCTGGCCCTTGGGCTCTCCCAGCACCACCACCAGCTGCTCTCAACTGCTGGGCTGCTGAAAGGGCAGCCTGCATGATAATTGGGCTATATCTTGAAAATATGGTAAAGATTTGCATGTTTTCTGATATTTGCAGCTAATCTAATGAGTTCCTAAGTGAGAAACTAAGTGATTATTTCTGGTCATGACTTGCTTAATGACATCACTTCCTGACTGATGTCCTCACTTCTGACCAAGTGTCATAAATGCTTTTTTAAAACAGGTCTTGACACCCTTGGCGTTTGTGGTGCCAATGGGCAGTCCTGAGCCAACCTGCCAACACCAGTGTTAAGAAACACTGCATGCTGGAGCAGGTAAGGCCTGTGCCTGGCAGTGGTTGAAGGAGGCAGGGAGGAATGTAATGGGAAAGGGGAGGGTGTCCATGGTCCCAGATGGGGCCTGAAAGGGGGAAAATTGGTGGTGCTGGGGTGTGCCGTATCCAATCCTGCTTCCCAGGTCAGATCTGCCAACATGGGTCAACTTGGACGTGTGCCAGAGACTTAGCAGGTTCAGGTCTATGTAGATCCATTGCTGTGGCTGTGACATTCCTCAGAGCAAGGGGTTGAACCTTACTCCAAGGAAACCTCCAGCCTGCTTAATTCCCCCCACAGGATGCAGTGCAAATCACACTGGCATCAACATTTCCCTAGGACTGGGCAGTCCAAAGTTTTTTTAATCAGTATCTTTAAATTATATTCCATGGGCAAAAACAAGAAATTTTTTTATAAAATTAAAATATTGTACAGTAGTGGCATCAATTCTCAGACTTTTAAAATGAATTTAGCAATAAGTTGACTCTGTAATTTCATCTTCAGAATCCTTCCGTGCAGAATAACTGGAGGGGACAGTCGATAACAGCTGGGAGGTTTTTCTTCTTCTGGATAGACTGAAAAAATATAGTGGATCAAGATGATATAATCCCTGATGATAAAGTTGTGGAATGAGTTTTGTAGCATTTGTTTCAGCTACAAAGTGAAGATGAATAAGGAAATAGGGCTCAGCAGCATAGAAAAGACCTCTGCTTTATCCAGGGCAGAAAGAGAGTCTGCTGGAGATCTCCCCAAAGGAAGGGGACATTCATCCCTGGGGTAAGCTCTAGCTATGGGGCTACTTGGGCTTGCACCAGCAAAATAATGGGTGCAAGTCTAAGCAGCCCCATGCCAGGAAATCAGGCCAGGAAGGAAGATAAGATATGGATGTAGCCACCCATTGCCACTGTTCCTACCCATTTCCTGGGCTTTGACTGGCACTGGCAAGCCGACACATGTCTTTATGCTGGCACTCCAATCCTCCGCACCACCACCACATGGCTTATGGCATGTTTGCGACAGTGTACGTGTGCTTGTCCTGCTGGCAGTAGCTGGTTTAGGATTGCGCCATGAATTAAGCAAAATTGTGAATCCAGTTTTTCAATATTCTGATCATTCAATTAAGTTCATTCATTCTTTGCTTTCTGAAGCAAGGCCCAGAAAGCTTCCGTGAGCAACATGCAGAGAGAGAGGGAGGGAGGGAGGGAAGGAGAAGAACCTGAATCATTCTTTGCCTGTGGGAATTTACGACAGCGCACAGTTCTGACCTCAACTCATTCCCACTGGTTTCAGTTTTCCCATCAATTTTGTTGGCATCCAGTTTTGTGCAAACCCCACCCTGATTGCTCAGCCCTTTTGTGATTGGCCAGCTGTGCCTTTGATTTCACGGCATGCTAATATTTCAAATAAACAGCATGTTTATTTCTTAACAAAGTTCTTACAGAGGGCCATTAGAAAAGAAAAATGGAAAATCAAGAGTCTTCCTCATCTTCCAGCTTTACTTATTACAACAGGAAAAACAGATATGAGCTTCACAGGTATCAATTCATATATATATAAAAAGAGGAAGCTGAAGAATGAAATGATATCAATGCAAATAAAGCCAACCTTGTAGAGCAGGGAGCGAAGACAGTGATTCCCCTTTGAAGTAAGTCCCACCTACATGATCAGCAGTGGCAGAACATCAAAGGGGAGTTGCTGTTTCCTCCTGTAGCCCAGCTACAGGGCCTATCACAGTGCTAACGAAGTCATCAAACTTGCCTTCTGGCACCACAGCCTTGCGCCAGCAAGTGTTCAAGGATGTACTTTAAAGTGTTGCCCAACCATTCTGCTGGATCAGATCCCACCGGAACTAGCAACTGGACTTGGAACTAGAACAGCCGCCAGAAAGGAAATTAGGAATAATGCGCTCAGCCACAGTTGGAACACAGTAAAGGTCAAACGGCAGCCAGGTTCAGGCCAAAGGCTGATATTGCTCTTCTGTCAGATTATAACGGGTATCATTTTGGGTTATGTGGGACATTTAGGTAAGTAACTGGAGTTATCTATCTTTTATTGATGGCAGCAAGAATGTTGACTGCCCCGCATTGGAAAATGTCTAAGCTCCTTGCAGAGCCCAACAGGAAGCCAAATGTTGCTCATTATTAAAGTGCCTACTTAATGCATATACAAGACAGAAGAATGAAATGGATTTCCATGATTTCATGTAGTTAACAAATGCTTCCAGTACAGGTATGTGGCACTTACCAACATTTCAATCAGTGATGGACTGCATACATCAGTACTGTGGGTGGGGCGGCTAGGGCAGGCCACCCCCCATGACCCTCTGGAGGTTTTCCAAATTCTCCGCAGGGGTAGGGCCGCTGTGCTTGCTGCCTGAATGCTTGGAGTGGCAAATATAGTGCTGAAGGGCTCTCCTGCTGCCCCTGGCTCCATTTGGCTTCAAATCAGGGTGCAATCCCAAAGGGGATGTAGTGCCGACGCTACATTGTTGCGTCAGTGCTACGTCACTAGTGCGGATGTGGGAGCGCTGACCGGCACCCCCACACTGGTGCTAGAGTGCTCGGGTCGGCGGAGAGCCGCCCATGCACCAGCTGAACTGGGCTGGTGCAGGGGTGGTTCTGGGAGGAGGGCAGGTAGGCAGCCTGGTGGCGTTTCTGGGCTGGGGGTGGGCTGGTCAGTGGGTGGGATTGGGATGCGGCCATTAGGCCACATCCAAGGCCCCGTCCCCCAGGCTGCGTGGCTCCAATTCGTGCCACGTGGCTTCCACAGACCTGTGCCCGCGATTTTGTGGAGCCAGATCCGAGGAGCCCAGTGGGGAGCTGCAGCCTCCCCTAGTGCAAGAGCACAAACATGATATATTGGTTTGTTAAATACGAAGAGAACTGGAAAACAACAGGAAATGTAGTAAAGCAATGGTAACGCCAATCCTTTCGGAAGATCTATGTATGATTTTTGTCCTTTTTATGTATTTGTAATTTGTTATAAAATAATATTGGTTAAAAGATATGTAGAGTGAGATTTAGGGCTGTCAAACAAACCTAGGAAAAAATTAATCAGGTTCTGAGCACCCTGATGCTAATGTCCATCAAATCCAGCTCTCTAACCAAGGCAAAGTAGCATTTCTAGAAGGGGGTCACAGGTTTTGCCAACGGCCCCTCGCCCTCCTCTTCAGAGTCATTCCAAGCAGCTATGGAGGAGTCTTCTCCAGTTTGCACTAGGCTCCTGGAATGGCTCCAAAGAGGAAGTGGAGGGGCCACTTACAAACATAGTGCTGTGACCCCCCCCTAATTATGCTGCTGATGTCAGGTCAAAAAAGTAACAGCCCTCCCTCCATTTGCTCCTCCCACCTTGTAACTGGTTTTTAGAGGTACACACTGCCTCTGAAGGCATTGTGGCTAGCAAGGCTTGCTAGACCTATCCTCCTTCATAAGCCTGTCTTACCCCTTTTTAGATGGTTTAAAAGGGGATGATGATTACTGGAGGACAGATAAATTAATCTCTGGAGCCCTCACCATATCCATAGAGAATGCCTATAGAAATAAATATATTTATTTTGTTCATGTTAAATCCACTGCAAATTGTGTGACGGTGAGTTCCAAGTTAATGAGAAAAGGAGATACATTTCTCGACACCATGCATAAGTTTATACATGGCGTGAGCTGCAACCATGGTTCAGCACACCAAGTATTCCTATGGGGGAGGGGCAGGATGCTTTGCAGGAGCCTGTTCTTGTGTAACGTGGCCCCTCCCCCTTCCCTCCAGAATCATCCGCGACTTGAAGACCTGGCTCAGAGACTTTATTCTCCAAGCCACGAATGGCTTTGGAGGGGAGGGGGAGGGACCACGTTGCACAGGAGCTCAGGCTCCTGCAAAACATAGTGCTTTGCTCCCCCATAGGAATGCCACTGCCAAGCATACTGGCTGGACTGTATCAGGGATACTACAGGAATGCAGTGCACAAGCGTGGATCTGTGCCTGGCCCTGGTGACATCCCAGAAGATGAACAGCCACTCTGCTGTGGGAAAGAGATGAACTCTAGCAGGCACAATGGAGCAAGACTGTTGGAGTCCAGGTTCAGGCAAGCCTTGCAGAAGTGCTCTGGATTTCCAGAACTATGCTACTAAGAAAGAATTTGCCTACTATGAGAGTTTGCATATTACAATATCAATGAGATCTATCACTTGGCGATTCGACATGCAAACTTTCTGCCCCTGTTCTCTCACTAAACAGATCAACCTGATTGACTTATTCATGTACAAATGTTTCCAAAGATAAAACAGATAGGCTTTTATCTCTGAGTTACTGCAGTTTAAAAACAACAAAAAGAAAAGCTGGGAAGACCTAATACAGGCATGAATATTCAACCGTATAGGTTAACAGCTCACAAGCATGCCGTTTTTCAATTAAGGCTGTCACTAGATGAAAGAAATCTTTGTAGGCAGATCAATGATCAAAACTCTAATTAATCAGTCAGATTTGCATATGTATAAAATCAAGATTTCTGGTGATCAACCTCTTTATTATTGTTGTTATAAATGTGTCTCATCTCCTGTTCCTACACAGCAAGGCTAAGAAAGAACGTAACAATTGCCTTGTGGGCCAAACAAAATTAAACCTTAGACTTCTACAAAGAATTACCTGCCTCCTTTAAAACACACACACACAAAAAACAGACTTGCACTGAATTTGCTAGTGCAAATGTTAAATGATATACACTATCTGTCTTTAATGTCTATCTTCATTTACACCCTTCCTCCTTTTTATGTGCCACTGCAATATTAAATAGAAATTTGATAAACAGAGACGATTGATCTTTTAACTGATCAATCAAGGGCAGCAATTGTACAACCATGAAACATCTCTGACAGAAAGCAAGATTAGGACAAAATATGTATTATGTAAAGCACTGAACGAAAAATAATTTTTTTTTAAAAAACCCTCACTTGAAAATTCAAACTGTTAACACTCACAAAAGGAATATAACAAGAGTAAGGTCTACAGTTTCCAAGATGGCTGTTCCCAGCTTTCTGCGACCCACCTGAAATCAGGTTGAGACCCACCAAGTGGGTCCCAACCCACAGTTTGAATAACACTGCCATAGGGTCAATGATTCATTAGCTGCAAGGATTTCCAGGAACCTAACCTTAGCGGATAATGAGGATTGACTATATTCCAGCCAAATCCCCAGCTTCTTTCATCCTCCTGTTGCTTCTCCTCATTCTCCTTATCTTAGTAACATGACATCTCCTCTCTGCTCATGGGTGAATTAATGAAAGGATTTTCATCCACTATATGAACTGAATAAAATGGAATTGTCCATTTCATTGTTGACATAACCAGTCATTCATTGTTATGAATGAATGTTATGGTCTCCTTGTTGTGGGCGATTCTATAGTTAGGAATATAGAGAGGGGCGTCTGCGACGGATGTGTGGACCGCACGGTGACTTGCCTGCCTGGTGCGAAGGTTGCGGACATCACGTCTCATCTAGATAGGCTGGTTAGGAGTGCTGGGGAGGAGGTAGCGGTCGTGGTGCATGTTGGCACCAACGATGTGGGGAAATGTAGCCGGGAGGTCCTGGAAGCCAAATTTAGGTTGCTAGGCAGGACGCTGAAGGCCAGGACCCCCAAGGTAGCGTTCTCAGAAGTGCTACCCGTTCCACGTGCAGGGCCAGCTAGGCAGGCGGAGATCAGGGGTCTCAATGCGTGGATGAGACGGTGGTGTCGGGACGAAGGGTTTAGATTCGTTAGGCACTGGGGGACATTCTGGGACAAGCCAGGCCTGTACAAGAGGGACGGGCTTCACTTGAACCAAAATGGAACCAGGCTGCTGGCGCTTAATATTAAAAAGGTGGCAGAGCAGCTTTTAAACTGATCCCTGGGGGAAAGCCGACAGGAGCTGAGTGGCGTCCGGTTCGGAACTCCTTATCCCTACGGGAAGAGGAGGATGGAGGAGTACCAAAGAGTAATGGAGGAGTAGGAAATAGAACTTCTAAGCTGAGTGTAAGTGACAGTTTGTCCAGTAAAAGGAGAGGAGGGGAAAAGGGATCAAAAAACAGTCCCTCTTTAGAGAACCCTGTATATAGGTGTTATTATGCGAATGCTCGAAGTCTCCGAGCAAAGATGGGGGAATTGGAATGTTTGGTGGCTAGGGAAAAGATTGATATAGTAGGCATAACGGAAACCTGGTGGAATGCAGAGAACCAGTGGGATACTGTAATCCCAGGCTATAAACTCTATAGGAGGGACAGGGAAGGGCGTGTTGGCGGAGGGGTGGCCATCTATATCAAAGAAGGGATTGAATCCAGCAGAGTAGAAACTGAAGGTGGGCTGGACTCCACCATGGAGTCACTATGGGTTAAACTATCAGGCCGTAAGAGCAATGTAATAGTGGGGGTGTGCTATCGTCCTCCCGATCAAAAACTTGAAGGTGATCTTGAAATGAGGAAACAAATCAGGGCAGTGACCAAGAGAGGCAGGATTGTAATCATGGGGGACTTCAATTATCCTCATATTGACTGGGTCAACTGCTGCTCTGGTCAAGAAAGAGAGACTGGATTCCTTGACGAGCTGAATGACTGTGCCTTAGAGCAGCTAGTCATGGAGCCGACCAGAGGACAGGCGACTCTGGATTTAATATTGTGTGCTACTCGGGACCTAGTTAGGGATGTAAGTGTTACTGAGCCATTGGGGAACAGTGACCATGCTGCAATTGGTTTTGCCATGCATGTCCAGGAAAGAGTGCAGAGCAAATCTGACACAAGAACCCTTGACTTTCGAAGGGCAGATTTCCCTCAGATGAGGAGACTAGTTAGACAGAAATTGAAAGGGAAGGTAAAAAGAGTCCAATCCCTCCAGGCTGCGTGGAGGCTGTTTAAAAAAACAGTAGTAGAGGCCCAGCGGAAGTGTATACCACAAAGAAAGAAGAGTTCGACAAGGTCCAGGAGGGTGCCTGCATGGCTGACAAACAAAGTTAGAGAAGCTGTAAAGAGCAAAGAAGCTTCCTTCCGTAAATGGAAGTCTTGCCCCAGTGAGGAGAATAAAAAAGAACATAAACTCTGGCAAAAGACAAGTAAGAAGGTGATACGGGAGGCCAAGAAAGCGTTTGAGGAACGCATGGCTAGCAACATAAAAGGGAATAATAAAAGCTTCTTCAAATATGTTAGAAGCAGGAAATCTGCCAGAGAGGCGGTTGGCCCGCTGGATGGTGAGGGAGGGAAAGAGGAGATAAAAGGGGACTTGGAGATTGCAGAGAAATTAAATGAATTCTTTGCGTCCGTCTTCACAGCAGAAGAACTTGGGCAGATACCACAGCCTGAACAGCCCTTCCTAACGAAGGAATTAAATCAGATACTGGTTAATAAAGAAGATGTTTTAGATCAAATTGATAAACTACATATAAATAAGTCACCAGGCCCAGATGGTATACACCCAAGAGTAATTAAGGAACTAAAGAACGAAGTTGCTGACCTCTTAACTAGAGTATGCAACTTGTCCCTTCAAACGGCCACGGTACCAGAGGATTGGAGGATAGCCAATGTCACGCCAATCTTTAAAAAAGGGAGAAGGGGGGACCCTGGAAACTACAGGCCTGTCAGCCTAATGTCTGTTCCAGGTAAGATGGTGGAAAGCCTCATCAAAGATAAAATCCTAAAACACGTAGAGGAACAAGTACTGCTAAAGGAAAGTCAGCATGGCTTCTGTAAGGTTAAGTCTTGCCTCACAAACCTTTTGGAATTCTTTAAAAAGGTCAATAGGCACGTGGATGTGGGTGAACCGGTGGATATCATATACCTGGATTTTCAGAAGGCATTTGACACGGTCCCCCACCAAAGACTGCTGAAGAAACTTCACAGTCAGGGAATAAGAGGGCAGGTCCTCTTATGGATCCAGAATTGGTTGAGGGCCAGGAAACAGAGAGTGGGGGTAAATGGGCAATTTTCAGAATGGAGAGAGGTGAAAAGCGGAGTGCCCCAGGGATCTGTCTTGGGGCCCGTGCTTTTCAACTTATTCATAAATGACCTGGAGACAGGGATAAGCAGCGAGGTGGCCAAGTTTGCGGATGACACAAAACTTTTCCGGGTGGTAAAAACCAGAGACGATTGTGAAGAGCTCCAGAAGGATCTCTCCCAGTTGGGGGAATGGGCAGCCAAATGGCAGATGCGTTTCAACATAGACAAATGTAAAGTGATGCACGTTGGGGCAAAAAACCAAAACTTTACCTATAGGCTAATGGGTTCTGAGCTGTCTGTGACAGCTCAGGAGAGAGATCTTGGGGTGCTGGTGGACAATTCAATGAAGGTATCGACCCAGTGTGTGTCAGCAATTAAGAAGGCCAATTCCATGCTTGGGGTAATTAAAAAAGGGGTTGAGAATAAAACAGCCAATATTATCATGCCATTGTACAAATCAATGGTAAGGCCACACCTGGAATATTGTGTCCAGTTCTGGTCGCCGCATCTCAAAAAGGACATAGTGGAATTGGAAAAGGTGCAGAAGAGAGCGACAAAAATGATTACAGGGCTGGGGCACCTCCCTTATGAAGAAAGACTGCAGCGTTTGGGGCTCTTCAGTCTAGAAAAAAGGCGCCTGAGGGGGGACATGATTGAGACATACAAAATTATGCATGGAAGGGATAAAGTCGATAGAGGGATGTTCTTTTCCCTCTCTCAAAACACCAGAACCAGGGGGCATCCACTAAAGCTGAGGGTTGGGAGAGTTAAAACAGATAAAAGGAAGTACTTTTTTACCCAGCAGGTAGTTAATCTGTGGAACTCCTTGCCACAGGAGGTGGTGATGGCATCTGGTCTTGATGCCTTCAAGAGGGGATTGGACAGATTTCTGGAGGAAAGGTCCATCATGGGCTATAGGCAATGATGGATTGTGCAACCTCCTTACAAAGGTGGTGGGCTACTGGTACCGGGTGCAAGGGAGTGGCAACAGGATGCAAGCATCTTGTTGTTACATGCCTCCCTGGGGCACCTGGTGGGCTGCTGTGAGATACAGGAAGCTGGACTAGATGGGCCTTTGGCCTGATCCAGCAGGGCTCTTCTTATGTTCTTATGTTCTTATGTTCATGGTTGGCATGCTGCCTGTCCAGACACTGCATCATCATCATGTTTGACCCAGCAATACAAGTACTTCCCAATGGGTCAACTGTGGTAGGAAGACAGAGTGGCAAGCATAGCATGGCTCTCCAACCCCCACAGCATGATCTGCAACATATTGGCTTGACAACAGCACCTTATATTGAGATTGTATTCTTAATAAATTCATGGGAGTTTACAACCCAATTCTAACTTTGCAGAGCCAATGCAGGGACCAAGGGGGCCTCTAAGATGTCCCCCCACCGCCGGAATCATCACAGGCCCCATTGGGATGGCTGCATTGGCACTGGAAAGTTAGTTAGGATTAGACTGTTAATCAGTTAAGTTTGCAGCTCGATGACCTAGGTTGGATCCAAACCTGCTTGATCAGCCTTACTTGGGCAGCTTGGACTTGTGTCAGCAATTTCACTGGCACAGATCTGAGTAGCCCTATTGGGGTGACTTCCATACAACATGGAGTAGTGGGAAATAAATTTTGTAGCAGCCACCTCCTAATCTGCACTGAAAATGGCGTCGGTCTCTTGGCCTGCCTATTCCAACACAAATTAGGATTAGCCTACCTATCCCAGCTATTAAGATGTTCAACACTAGAGTGTAGTTAATGACTTGAGTGGCATTTTACACTTCAGTAGATGCACTGTAGCATGAACAAAAACATTTTAAGAGGGTATCATAGCTTCCAAGTACAAGTGCTACTATAATATAAACCACTTAGAGTGGCAAACTGTTAAAGACTGTGAGTCCTTTTGGGAAAACAGGGAGACATTGGGAGACATTCATCTTTTCAGATTCAAATTCAGATTCAACATTCATCTTTCTTTTCTTTTCTTTTTTTGCTATGTGCAACTGCTTTGTGCAACTGCTTTGTGCGATTTTGTTTTGCTCAAAAACAGTATATAAATATTCTTCATAATAAATGAAGGAATGTGTTTGAACCAATGCAAATTGCCAGTGTAAACTGACATTAAAGTACAGGGGCAAAATTATTAATATTTTCCCCCAAGGCAAATAGAAACAGTTAAGTATTTTGTTTACCTGTATGAAAACTTACAGAATAGATATTTGGGGAGGGCAGCATATGGGAGATAAGACAGAACAACGGCAGTATGCGCTTACTCTGATAAGTTCAGAACGCCCTAACATTCTGCATACATTTAAGTAATTTCCATTAATGACTTGTACTTGTTTCTGTTGAATCATGGCCCAAGACAATCCCCTAAGGCAGGCAGGAAATTATTGCAATGTTTCCAGGACCAAAGTAGCATACTTTTTAAAAAGTTAAGATAAACTGGGGTGGGCAACATGCTGCAAGAGCTGCATGCCACTAGGAAGTTACTATTAATTATAATCCTGCCAGTTGCATCTTTTTTGGGGGGGTGGGGGGTAGTAAGGTAAGTTTCCATCCCTTGTGGTTATGACAAGAGCACATTTTTGAGACCTGAAAACACAATTCATATTACCCTTCATTGTGGCTAATGAACCATAGGTATATTTTTTGCGTGGATCCTTCTGATGCTGTTGTGCCTGTATACACTTCCCCATAGTTTGCATCATACAGTTTTCTCCTCCTCTTTTCCTATCCATCGTCATCTGTTTCAGTCTGTTTCTACTTCCTATCTGTCAGCATGTCCCATTTTCCCTTGAGGTTGTTGGATTCTGCAATGTCCTCCTGAGGCTTTGCCAGTTGAATCACAGCAATATCATGGCAACTCTGAAACTGCACCCACTATGTTTTACGGCACAATCCTAGCCTGGAGTTAGGCTGGCATAGTTAGGCCAGCAAAGTTTGGCCCACACAAGGGCCACCATAAAGTATGTTTGGACCACTGTTGGAATCAGAGAGGCCAGCACATAGACGTGTGCAGTGGTGTCATTCAAATGATTTAGGAACAGGAACTCACTTTTGATTGGCACTTGTCGGGAACCCAGAACTAGCCATGGAGCCCATTAGGATCCGGAACACCCGTTCTGATCCGGAGCCCCCCTAGGAATCTGGAGTCGCTCTCTTTAACCCTCTGAGTGCCGGCCAACCAAGTAGAAAAGCTCTTTGCAGAGGAATTGGGAGGGGGGAGGGGGGAGAGTGAAGTGGGTGGAGTCAGCCCTAATTTTAACTAGTGGAACTGAGTTCCCCCGCGTTCCCCCTGCATGACATCACTGGACGTGCGCCATCCTCCACGACTCTGAGAGTGGTCCAAACACGCTTTACGGTTGCCCTTGTCAAACTTATGGTTGCGGGTCAAACTTGACTGGCCTAACTGTGCTGGCCTAACTCCAGGTTAGGATTGCTCTCTTAAAAGCTATACAGACAAGCCATCTTAAGGTTTGTGTCATTTGATGCATTCAAAAATGGAAGTGCTGGGTAAAAATGAAAGCACTTCCCTGCAAAATACTTCCCTGCTGTTTGTGCACAATTTATAGAGTTTAAGCACAATGTTGAACATTATGTAGTCCTCAGTGACAGTGAAGACAAATAACAAACAGCAAACCAACTACAGCACGGGACATCAGGTAGGCACCTAACAGCATTTGAGCCTGGACTACTAGCCATCAGATGAGGCACTAAGTATAGAATAAATGACAGCGTACAGAGGTGGATCAGATGCCTACCACAGATACCATAAAACTGAGAGTAGTACTCTAGAGACACAGGTGGAGAGCTGTGGCTAATTGAACCACAGTAACAAAAAATGACATGTGGGAAAACATTTATAGAAACAGCCTCACCACATGAAAACAAACAGCTTCATGTGATACTCACAAAGAGTGATGTGTTTCTTGGATAGGGCTGCAAGCTTTCATAGTTTTAAATCAGCAGATTCGTCAACTAAGGTTTTAATTGCAAAGGAAAATTTGCTTTGCTCCCCAGTTAACTGGTTGGCCCGAAATGGGAGGGTGTGGCATTATGCAGGAATCTCAGGTACACAAGTTCCTCCTCCCACAACAAAGTTTTAATTAAAAAGAAGTGTTTCCTTGCCATTTGGATCTAGCAGATCCAATAATTTTAAGCAATAACAAATGTTCCCCGGTGTGTATGTGTCACTGGGAGGCAATTGCCTGTTGTGAAATATCTTTTGGGCCTTCCCCCTCCCACTGTAAACGTTTGACCACAGTTCCAAGATCTGCTTGGCATTTTCATAGACTCATCACTCTCTTCAATGGCTTCCCCCAAACTTGTTAAATGGATTGTAATTTTGTATTCTTGTCCAAAATCAAGAGCAGTGACTAATGGATATATTTCTTCAAGTTTCTAGAAAGAGGAACAAGATAGGGATGTCCTTGTTACCTTTAATATTTGAACTGTGTTTGGAAATATTGGCATGTGCCATTAGGCTACATAGAATAGCCATGAATTTATAAACAATTCTAAGATCATCTTATATGCTGATGTTGTTTTGTTATTCATCTCAAACCCCATAATCTTCTATAGCAGAACTAATGAAGGTAATTAATGCCTTTAGAAAATTATCTGGGTATCCAATCAATTGGTCCAAGTCTGAAATGACTTGGTGCTCTGACTCTTGGTAAAAATAACCCATGTAGCATTTATAGTAAATGGTAACTGGTAATTAGTAAATGGTAATTGACAGCAATCCTAGCGTGCCCCTTGCGTCGATGCTACGTCATCGCGTCAATGCAAGGGGCAGAGTGCCGTCTCCATCTCTGAAGCCGATGCTGCTTGCAGCGTTGGCCTCAGAGCACCAATGGAGAGCCTCCCTTGTGCTGACCAAAGACAGTCAGCGCAAGGGATTCTCTGTCCCCTATCGGGATGGGGATTGGTGGGAGGGGGGGAGGCGGGAGGGGGGACTTGGGCAGGACCAACCAGGGCAGGTTTGGGAGGTGGATGTATGGCCACATCCTAAGCCCGTCAGTGAGGCCGCATGGCCCTGATTCAGGTCACGCGGTCTCCTTGGATCTGCGCCCACTCTTTAGCGGGCGCAGATCCGAGGAGCACATAGGGAAGGCTGGAGCCTCCCCTACGGTAAGGGAGCACACACTCCCTTGCCGCAGGGAGGCTCCAGCCCATGCTAGGCAGTGCTGGATATGGCGCTGCTCCAGTCGGCCTCACCAGTCTGGCGCTGCTTAGGATTGCGCCCTAAGGTACTGTACACAGATTCTTAGAGATATAATGCAGATTTATAGCATTAAGTATCAACAAACCTATAAATGAAATAACACCAGATTTGGATAGATGGGCTCCCCTGAATCTATCGTTATGGGGTAAAATTAACACTATAAAATGAATCTCATCCTGCGTATTGTGTATCTGCTGCATGCAATTCCCCTATTCATACCACATAAATATATTCACAAATTTTATGTATTATTTAGGAAATTTGTTTGTGGCTCCTCTCAACCTAGAATTTCATTAAAGAGGATGCAGCTTTCCTATGGGAGGATTTGGGTTTACAGACCTTGCCCTATACTACCAGGCATCTACTACTACTTATTGGGATTGTTCCATAAATTTTGACAAGCCTCCACAGAGCTATACTGGAAGCTTCATATTTGACTCCTCTTCCTAAATGGATAGTTTTAGGATCCACATGGATCAATACAGAGGGAGCCCCACTTACAATACCATCCGCTAGATATTTACAGTTTATTCTGGCCAGGAAATATAGTCGATCCATACACATATGCTCAATCCACACTTTGGACTAATCTCAAATTAAAAATTGGTGGGATGCCGTTCTTTTGGAAGAATTGGGCTAACAGATCAGATGATCAATGATGATCAAGAGTTCTTCCCTTTTCTCAAATTGAACAGTAAATATGAATTACCTACCATCTTCAACTGAATGGCAATATTTGTGAGTGCAACAGTTGTTAGGGCCAAATTTATTTATTTATTTATTTATTTATTTATTTATTTAGGAGATTTGTATCCCGCCTTATTTGCCTAAAG
>JAJKFI010000058.1:2879176-2892622 GCA_029204185.1 Lerista edwardsae | reverse complement strand
CTCACACTGAGGCTTGGGCTGCTGCAGGCCTCTGCCTCTCTCTCACCGAGGCAGAGGCCTCACTCCTTCCCCGCCCCCCCTCTCACGGAGGCAGGGACAACCTTCCTCTCTCCTGGCCAGACTCTCACCCTGGCCAGGAGATCTCAAGCATACTATCACTCACTCAGTTAAAAGGCTGGGGTTGGCTTGTTGACAGGTGACCAGGGCCCAAAAATAAAGGCGTAGCTGGAGCGTGACGATCCACAGGACGATGAACCAGGACAACCCGGACACAGCACAGCAGCAGATGGTGTAGGCTCCCGGCTCCGCTCCCCAGGCGAAGAGCCACGGGCAAAGAGCCCTTTGGCTCGCGCCAGAGGCTCGCGCCTCTGGCAAGCCAAAGGCTTAAGATGGCTTACGATGTTCCACACTTGCCTGGGGAGAAAAGCCAAATGGTGCCGTGAGTTGCAAGCCCAGCACAGGTGTTCCAATCAGGCCTCTCTCCACCTATCCAACTTTCCAAATCCTATCCAACTTTCAGAACTGATGCAAACGTGCCAATGCAGCGTGCATTGCATCCTACAATGGGGGAGCAGTCACAGAAGCCTCATCAAGGTGACACTGGTTCCCTTACCCCAGGGCTGCATTGTGGCTGCACCGCTGCTGGAAAGTTGGATCGGATGGCTCCTTAGTGAGTAAATTTGGTCCAGTAGCAACACAAATACCTTCTATCTTAGAAATGTTAACTGAATCTAATAAGAAAGGGAAGCATACAATATTGTTATACTGTAGATGCAGATGTTTGCAAATGTTTATCTAGTGCCATTGGATAAATATGACCTTTATAGTCTTTGGAATACATGGAATGGAGAGCTGGAACACTTGATTTTAGACAATCACTGGAAAATTACGTTAGCAAATACGACTAAAGTATCAATGGACCTTAACTGTAAAAAAAACTCCTTTTCAAAGTTTACCAGACCCTCAAACATTTGTACGATAAGGGACTTATTAAGGATTCAAATTGTTGGCATTGAGGTGAACATCATGCAACATTTCAGCATAAGTTTTGGTTCGATGCTGTGTTACAATGCTTCTGGATAGAGGTCATTAGTTGTATTACTCAGGTTCTAGAGCAATCGTACGTCCCTTTGGTCTACTTATCCATATTATGGAAGCTTTCCAAAGGACAACAAAAATGGACTCTCTGTGCCGTGACAGTTGAAAAAAAGATTTATAATTAAACCTTGGAAGGACAAATGCCCACCCGCTGTTTCACAATGGAGAGAGGATCTCCTGGCTCTATCGATATTTGAATCTGTTTCATACAGAAGACAATTTTGTATTGATAAATTTCTTCACATTAGGGAGCCTTTTTAAAATATTCATGCATAGGATTTTTTTTTTGTTTTTCTTTCTTTTATCGATAACATTTTGTATTACAATTGCATTCATTGTATTATAATATTAAAATAAAAACATAAAAAAATCTATCAGCCCCATGCCTGCTTAGCTTCTCATTTGCTACAGCTTGTACACTGGGCCTTTATGCAGTTTTATTTATTTACCATGCTCCTTCCTTGAGCTATTTGTCATTATGCATAGTCTTCAGCTTCTTCTATGTGGAATGCCCTTCCAATGAACAATCTTCTCCTTCCACACACACACACACACATACAGTAATTTTCCAAACTTAAAACCTCCCTTCTAGATGCAAGGTGTTTTCTAACACTATGAAACAGTAGTATTAAAACTGCTGCACATAAACAGGGTTGCCTATATGGGTATGTGTTCCTTTGAAGAAATAGGCAAAAGAAATAGTCAAGATGAGGGGGGAAAAATCAGTGAAATGGGAGCACGAAATTCACTTTCTCTTGGGAGGAAAGAGACTGTTTCAAAGGCTCTCTGCCACCATAAAAAGGGTAATGGGAAGGGCAAAGGGTGAGAAAAAGGTTCCTGCCAAGTCAAGGCAGGACATTTGATAGCTCATCAGGGAGTAGAGTCAGGTTTAATAATGTCTCTGCTAAACACAGTTAATAATTGAGGTCAGCACTCTTGGCAAGGATAACAAGAAGATAGTCTCCCCAAGTGTGGAGTGATGGTGCGAAGGGCACGCTGTTCAGAAAACACAGGTGGCAATTATAACGTTTGCTGAGGTATTCTGTTCTAAAGACAGCTGGGTCACAGGGGAGGCTTAATAGGAGCACAAGGTTGTTAGGCCATTCTCTCCGCTTACTTTTGAACGTGGAACAGGGAGGTAGGAGCTCCAAAACAAAAACAAAATCACCCTAGTATGGCTTGGTTTAATTTCTATTTTTGACTGAGGTTTTGAAGAAGAGTTCCACCAACAGAAGGCATCAAATGAGAAGCAATTATTTTCTTGAATGAAAATGGCTGCACGTACAGCCGCTTCAGATGTCTCAATTTGCAAAAGGAGCACAAAGTGCTAATGATTCATGGTTCTGCCTTCATGCTTCTTTCTGAAATATGAAATGGCAGGGGCAGGGAAGGAGCGTACTGTATATCTCTGTGGGCGCTTCTCTGTGCTAGAAGAGTACGAATTTTCCCCACAGGGAGGTTTAGAACCCTCCATTTGGGGTGTACAAAAAAGCACAAAATGGAGACATCTGAATCACTTGTACTATTGGATCCTTTTTGTAAGTCACCCCTACTCAGTTCAGGTACAGGACGAAAACAATTTTATGTACAAGGTGCTTCTCATCAACACTGATTATTCATTCCCTGGTTCAAACCATCTCCTTTGTGATAATGTTGTGAAAGGATTGGGATTAGACTCACCTTCAGGCCCTTGCAGAAAATGCTGAAGAAGATCTCAGTGGGGCCCAGTTTGACCATGCTGAACATCCAGGTACAGACCTGCCTCCCGCTCTGATCAGCTGATATGGAGTGTGGGGGTGCACAAACCTATCAGCTGGTTCCGTGATGGGGCCATAATTGGACCTCAAGGCTTGGGCCTCTGGTGAAATGTACCTGCTTGTGGAGGAGGACAGGTGTTGACAACTCTCTCCCCACAGAGATTCTGAGGCCCTGGGTGACAGGCTCTAGCCTCAGCTGACCCTGTGGGAAACAGGGTGAAGCCCTGACTGGAGAAGCCCTGACTGGAGTGGGGAAGGCTCAGCCAAACAAGGCCCAGACCAGGTACTAATTTATGCATTTAAAGGTTTATATTCCACCTTTCCAGGGGTCAAGGCAGCTAACAACAATTCATAAAATATCACATATAACACAGAATAAATATATAAATAAGGTCAACTATTACGGACAAATAAAAACCTATCACAATCAATTCACAGTCAAAACCAGAAAATATCAAAGTGCCAGCCTCATTCATCCCCTAGTAGCACTGAGCAGATTGAGGGCTCAATCCTATCCAGCATTGATGCAGCTGCAGTGCAGCCCTGAGGTAAGGGAACAAAGCTAAGTTCTTGTCTGGTTTGGTTGCAGAAAAAATGAACCTTTAGATCTTTTATCAAGGAAACTTGGAGAATTATATCAAGGGATTGCTGTGGCAAGACTATGAGCCGAGGCCTACAAAGGGGCCTTGCAGGTAGGCAAGACAGTCCAGAATCACAGTACCCTGGACAGCTCCAAGGGAACAAGTTGCTCTGCCAAAGAGCAGAGGTAGACTGAGGCCTTGGACCTGAGATCTCTTAACCTTTTCATCCCAGGGCACATTAGCAAGTGCTAAAATTGTCAAGGCACACCATCAGCTTTTTGACAATTGACAAGGCACACCATGTTGCCGATGGGGGGTTCACACCCCAATGGCTCTACTAATAAATGACCCTTCCGAAAATTCTAATGGCACACCTGAAGATCATTTGCGGCACACCAATGTGCCATGGCACAGCGGTTGATAATGGCTGCCTTAGACACTTCTCCACTGACTAATGTTCCAGCCTTGACTCCATCTCCTTGCCTTAAAGGGACAGCCTTCTTGCCCAAAGGTTTGAACATTGCCTCCTCTCAGGGCGCCATCCTAGGTGCCCTGTAGCATTGATGCTACGTGGTAGGGTCAATGCTATGCACAGAATGCCGATGCGGGGGCGCCGAGCAGCACTCTAGCATCGGCGCTCTCATTCCAAGACCAGCGCTGCAGGCAGTGCCTGCCTCAGAGCACCTGCGCTCTGCTCGCTCTGTGCCAGTCGAGCCTGCAAACATTGAGAGTACAAACATTATCAACTGCCAAATTAAAAACAAAGATGGTGAAAAGCTTGCAGATACTCATTGAGAGCTGATTTATATGTCACATGACAGAATGAGATAGTAGAATGTTGGCCTGAATCAAAAGCAGGTGGTGAAGGAAAGCAATCTTTAATGTTACTCTATGTACAAATGTAATTGCAGATAGTAAACAAGCACATTGGTTTTCAAAATTTTTAGACTGGGACCCATGTGTTAGAATGGCACTCGCGTGGGGACCCACCAGAAGCGATACCATTAACCTGAAAGTGATGTCATAGTGAGAAGTGACATCATCAAGCAGGAAGTGCTGTCAGTGTGATGTAATCAGATGACACTCTTGGGATACAAACTGTCATTCTTGGACTGCAGCAGTTGCACAAGCATGAAACATCCCTGACATAAAGCATGATTAGGACAAAATATTATGTAAAAGCACTGAGCTAAAAACAAAATTTTTAAAAAAACCTTACTTGAAAATTTAAACTATTTACACTCACAAAAAGAATATAGCAAGCGTAAAGTCTGCAGCTTCCAAGATGGCTGCTCC
This sequence comes from Lerista edwardsae, assembly GCA_029204185.1. Taxonomy (NCBI): domain Eukaryota; kingdom Metazoa; phylum Chordata; class Lepidosauria; order Squamata; family Scincidae; genus Lerista; species Lerista edwardsae. Next base: position 2,887,890 of record JAJKFI010000058.1, on the reverse strand, counting down.
CAGCTTTCCATGACCCACATAACATCATGCCATGACCCACCAAATGGGTCCTGACCCACAGTTTGAATATCACTGAACTAGTACATCAAGGCAAGGAAGTCTATTCCACAAGACCTCAACTGGTAAATGCACCTAAAAATAATTTTTTATATTGCAAAACTGTTACAAAGGAGTGGCGTGAACCTCCCCAAGTTCCTTTCCCAGAAAAAGAATGCAATCTAAACAATTGCAACTACTCTTGTGCGCGATGGTAGCCAAAAGCAGTTTAAACTAGGCAAAGAAACAAACTGCCTACAACTGCAACTGCTTGGCTAATACTGAATGAGACGTGAAGCCCGTGAGGCCAGCCTCTTGCAAGCACATTTGATCCTCTTACTCAAACCACGTTTCGGTAACACACCTCAGGCAGGATGTGCTGTTAAATGATTCAGGCCAGGAGAGATTTGCAGCACTGGAAAAGTCAAGCTCATGTGTGCGTGAGAAAAAAAAAACATCGCGGAAAAGAATTCACAGTGAAAACAGAATCCACTGTGTGAGTTACACCCTTAACCAAAGAATGGAAATTACAGCAGTAGCCGAGTGAGCAGCCCTGGGAGTGCTATTTGTAATTTGTCCCACTCCTAAATTATGTATCACAATATATATGGAAATTAAAGCCTCAAGTATGACATACAATAAATAATTGAGAAGGCTTCTTTCATCAAGTGTGAGCTGGCTTCTAAGATATTGAGCCTTCATTTTAGTTTAAGATACAAGACTTTCACAGCCTGTTGCTATGTGGAATTCCTCATTGAATGACACCTGGGCAGGCATTATATAGTATACTCCTTAACTATGGCCAGTTGTTTGGAACTGAGAAGGATGATTTCCAAAAAGAAATGTTCACTTAAGGCCATATGCAGACACCACAGGATTAGCACTAGACAGCTTACCTCCTTGTTAAGTACAGTTGTTACAGGCCAAGGGAGATGTGCAAAAACAATGGTTTCTTCTTGACAAATGTGAAACTGCTATTCTGTCTGCCCTGGCGAGTCATTTGGCTGAAAATTCCCCCATTGGGACCAGGCATCTGTAATGATAATCAAGTAGTAAGTGCCTTCAGACATCCCATCACAGAAAGAATACTAGGTACAATAAGTACCTTGTAAGAGAAGGAGTAGTGGAAGACAGAAAAGCCTGGCGTGCTGTGGTCCATGGGGTCAGACACGACTTAGCAACTGAACAACAAGAGAAGGGGAATCAGAATAATGAAGTGACTTGCCTACATTCCAGCCCATTAACAGCAGGGGGCAGGTGGTGATGGGTGACCATTTCTACCCTTGAACGTGGAACTGAGCTCAGCAAGTTGAAGTATTTTACTTCTCCCTCCCCCACCCTCCCAAAAATGTGGGGGAGAATCACAATAGGAAAGCCTCAGTTTCACTCTGAAAGGCAAGCAACGTGCTAGTTCTTGGTTCCTATGAGAAGGGGAAGTCATCTTTAAAACTTCCTAGCCCTAAAATGGATGATAAAGTGGAAACTATTATTGTATATGCTAAAATTGTGCATGCTTTCATAGAACAAGTAACTTTCCGAAGATGTTTGTAGTTCTCACACCGCAAACAAACCTAAATTAATTTAAAATCCTTTGGAACTTGCCATCAGAAAAAGGAATGGATTTCACAAAAAGATACACAATATAAGATAACTATACTTCATTTAAAATGTAAGTTAATCCAATGGTTTTCACCCTTTTTGGAGGTGGTGGGGAAATTACTCTGCCATGGTTCTGCTGTGTTCCACAAGCCACTGTTTAAAAAAGAAACCACCTGACCATGTTACATGATCATTGTAATGTGTAATTTGGACCAGTTTATCAGCTGAGGCAGATCTCCAGATCAGCAATATGATCATGGTGCAAATCTCCTGTCATGCATACATACCATGCACAATAACCTGCTTTGGAAGATAGCACTTTCTATTCAAAATGCCACCTGTTCAATACGCTGATAATATATGTTATTTGGCATTTTTGTGTACTTATTGGTTCAATGGTTGGTAGTATGTTTGTACTCTACACTTTTAGTTTTAAAAAAGGAAAGTATTCTCACAGCACAATTCTGTGCATGTCTATTCAGAAGGAAGCCCCGGTTCAATAGGGCTTACTCCCAAGTAAGTGTATTTAGAAATTCAGAGCGCAATCCTATACTAGGCAAGGCCTAGTAAGGCTGACATAGTGGGAGGTTTTCCCCTTGCACCCGCATAAGCCCCAAGCGCCCCATGGGGCTACTCAGATCTGCGCCTGCTGTTTTGCAGGTGCAGAGGGACGTGCGTGGGAGCAGCCCGAATTGGGGCAGCCATAGCTGGGGACGGGCTTTAGGATTTGGCACTATGGCCATCCTGCGCCACAACTGCGTCACAACCGCCGTCTCCACCCACTGCACCACCCAGTTACACCCCTGGAACGCCTCTGGAACACCCTTGTGGAGGTCCTGTGCCAACTGAGCGACGCAGACGCTGGACTGGCTCATGGCCGGCGCTGCCGATGGCCGTGATGGCGCCCGAGCGCCGGCACTCCTGCTTGTACCAGTCCAGCACCACAGCACCGTTGCAGACGTGCTTTACGGCATGTTTGCGACAACATTCGGCCAGCGCAAGAGCTTAGCACCAGCGCAAGGCGGATATAGGATTGCGCTGCCCAACTCAACATTATGAAGAGTATAAATACTGCACCTTGAGCACCCTCTATTTTAGGAAGAAATGTGGTATATAAAACCTATACATAAAATAATAAATACATTGCAGGAAGGTATCCTGGCCATGCTGGCCACTCATTATAGCACACATTTTTTAAACCAAAAATGTAAATGCTGAAACAAGATACGTACTTGTCCTTAATGGCAGGCGTTATAAGGAGTGGGACTGCTGAGTTATTTAGCTGTGGGATTACTTTCATCCCTTTTGTGTGATTTCACTGTCCTGACGGTACAAAATGTAGTCAGGGTGATGCTGTTCTCCAAAAACTATCCCTCCTCATACTTGCACAGTTCAAAGGAACAGCAGGCTCTGTGTATAATCACACTAGCCTTGTTTTTCAAGACTGGAATCTTTACAACCAATGGTAAAATAATTAGTACCTCATTACAATGTGGTTACACAGGGAAATAAAGAGATAGAGTAGCACTTTTAGTTCAAACTGTCACTCAAGTAAAAGACTGGTAATGTTTGACTTAGCCAAGAAATATCAGAAATGAAGCAAAGACTTGAGGATTAAAATGTGTAGATGATATGAGATTAGGAACATGAATGGAAAAGTTACATTCATGAATGGGAAAATCTCATCAATGGAAATTAGAGATGTTAAAATATCAAGCCATATACACTGAGACAATTTTTTAAAATAAGTAAGTGGGGGCTAAATACCTAGAAACATAGGACAAAGTATCTGAAAAACTAGAAGTTTAAAAGAACACTGCTAATATGATTATACAGAAAGTAATATTGTGGATGCATTCAGATAAATGTTCGCACTAGGGATAGAGGGCATAGTCATACCCTTCTACAAGACACTAGTGGTACCACGTAAGGAATGTTATATTTAGTCTGAGGTATCCATATTCAAGGGTGATGAATTTGTAGTGGAACAAGATCAGAGAAGGGCAACTAAATTACAGGAATGGCCAATTTAAACAGAAATGCAGTGCAGCCTGTGGACTTTAAAAGACGGGGCTGAGTGGATAAAGCTGCACTCAATACATCAAGAAGAGAAGCTATTTACATGCAAGATGACTGTGTATACAAAAACTACTACAAACTGGACATTAACCAACCCACCTGGGTCTCCTTAGGGGCCAGTTTACAATCTGAAAATGAAAACGTACTCTGAGTTCACCAATGACATTACGTTTTGGCTCACTTAAGCCATTTTGGCCGTTTCTTGCTAAACACTGAAGAGAAGATGAGAGATGCTGCGCAGACTAAAATCTGAGAGCCAATTCCAAAGTGATGCTTGCTCTTTACACAGTGATTCTTTGAAATGACTCTCCAAAAACATACACCTGGGAAGAGCAATACTAAAATGGCATAGCAGTGCAGTTTTTGTGGAGATAGTCCTAGCAGCAGGATACAACAAATCTGTCAGATCAGTCCTGAGACAACCAATTCAGCTGAAGCGCAACGCTTTTTTCTTCAGTTTGCATCAGTATCCGAATACCCTAAAGTAAATTTTAACAACCTTTAAGGAATGCCTACCAGTCCTTTTCAGATGCTCACAATCCTCACCATTAGACTTCATTACCAAAATATTAAAATAAAAACCAACTGCCATTTTAGTAAGAGAGCCAACGAACTCTAGTGTGTATATGTGTATATGTATGCCGGGAAGTCTGTGTCTGGGTTCTGCCAATTCAAAGTGAAAGTGAGATTTCACATAACTGAACGTTCCTGCATGTAGAAACATTCCTTCACACAGGGAAGTAGCACATCATGGAATAGAGTGCTAACCTCAAATGCTTCACGTGCTAGGTTTTTCAGGGAAGGACGTTTAATACTTCTAGAGATATCAGTCAATTAATCAATGTATTAATATGGTCAATGACCAGCACAAATCACATAACAGTTCTTATTACAAAAAAAAGAACATGTGAATTACTATATTGATAGATTGAACTGTAATAATTCTGGATAAGCTAATAGATTTGATAATTGTCACCATTTTAATTTATATCAATTTTGTTTTTATTACAACTCTTTTTCATTGATCCACTTAATTTTAACCCCATGCCTCTCTCAGAATTGTCCAACAGTCCTTTCGTAACACTTCACTCTGTCGATTTCTACTTGACACTCCATCGCCAAGATTATAAAAGGGGTTTCTTATACTATCTGCAGGGCCAACGTTCCTGTCAATCAAATTTCAAAATGCTAAATTATGTTCTCATCTGTAAAAAAAATCATCTTACTTATTTGTTACATGTATATATCAACATTCTGCCTTGCTCAAAGCACCTTTAAAAATTTAAGCTATTATGTAGTAGTAGTAGTAGTAGTAGTAAAAATTACAATAGCGGTATTGTACCATTACACAGTACAAACATTCAAATAATTCAGTAATCTATTAAAACATTTTTAAATAATTCTCCACAGAATTTTCATAGAGTAACATCCCCATCTTGGTTATCTTAATTTTCCAACTTAATTTTCTTGCTTTTTCTAAAGCTGAGCTGTGCTTACTCAGGCTTACAATGTAGCCAGTTTACCCCATGTAGTCACAAATGCCTCCTGAGCTCCCCAAGGACCACCCTCTCAAGGATTATCATGGATGTGCTGGAAATCAAAGTTATATATTTGACAACAGTAGGATAGATGTATTACTCAAATTCTCATAACATTGTTCTGTCTCCCTCTGAGCCTCCCTCCCTCCCTAGTACTCCATTAAAAGGGGTGTGTGAATGTGTATGTGCATGCAGACATGTAACGGATAGAAGGCAAGAAAGAAGAGGCATCACTTGACCAAATGCCACACTTTTTGTTATTTACTTAACGACTTTTACTAGGGTGAGGGGGAGAAGAGGAATCCATCAATTTTCATGAAGCTACAGAAACTCCTCAATAAGGAGTTGTCCATTTCAGTCAACAGATTCAAGACCATTCTGTCAGGAGGAAAAATGAGAAAAACACAACAACTCTTTCCTTTGAACACATGAAGCTGCTTCAACTGCTTCAACTTATTAATTTGTCTAGCTCACTATTGTCTACACTGACTGCTGATGACTCTCCCAGATTTCAGATACTGGTCTTCCCCAAACCTGCCTAGAGATGCCAGGGATGGAACCTAAAATCTTCTGCATGAGTCAGGGCTTCTACTCTCAGGGACAGCCCAACCAGACTCATCACCTGATGCCACCTCTGAGTTACCATTGCTGATGCCAATATCACCCTCCCAGCAACCCCCCCCCAAAAAAAAAACCAGAAAAGGAAATCTATGACAATCACCTTCTTCAGATTTCAGTAATTCTGGTTATGTTGTAGGAAGGCAACATTCTAGCATGATTGGTCCTGCGGGAATTGGGCCCCCCACTCCTAGAGCCAGCCCTGCATTGCATGACATACTGACCATGATAATCAGCACCATGTTTCTTTTCCATTCTTGTGAAAGTTGGAGTCACTCACTAAATGTACCTGCATTGTTTTAACAGCCAAAATACTTGTTACAAGGGTATATAGCCAGTAATTATTAATGACTTTTTTTTATTTAACATGTCAACCATAAAGTTTCCAAGGCAATTTACAAATCAAACCATGAGCAACCATTTTTTAAAAAATCACAACAATCCACCACCTTCCTAACACCCTAAACAAAAATCTACATCACGACAGCAATTTTCATTAACAAGGTGCTACAATACATGTTTAGGAAAAAAATTAACCTGGAGTTTGGTGGCAGGCAGAAAAAGCTTGGGGGATACAGATGTCAACCAGTCCTCACCCAAGCCCAGCAGCAGGCCTAGTGGAAAAACAGCATCCTCTGCAAACCTGTTGCTATGGTTGTCAGGGCTGCAGTCTCCTCACACTCTCCTGTGATGTCACAGTGCCCCACTCCTGACTCTCCTGGCAACACCAAAGGGGAGTGGAAGACAGAGGTTTAAAGTAAAGAATTAAAAGATTAAGCTGAAGCAATGTATCCAAGTATAATGATTGTGATCATGATTATGATTTAGAAGTAGCCTACCTCAGATTGGGGGGCGGCAGAGGATGAGATGGTTAGATAGTGTCACTGAAGCAACGGACATGAAATTGGGCAAACTCCAGAAGCTAGTGGAGGACAGCGGGGCCTGGCATGCTGTGGTCCATGGGGTCGCAAAGAGTTGGACACAACTTAGTGACTGAACAACAACCACCTCAGAATGCCAGGTGCAAGGGAGTGGCAACAGGAGGCAGTCATTTGGTTGTCTTACGTTCTCCCTGAGGCATCTGGTGGGCCACAGTGAGATACAGGAATCTGAACCAGATGAACCAGATGGCCTGATCCAGCAGGGCTCTTCTGACGTTCTTGTGTATTGGGGAAAAAACTGATCACAGAGGCATAGTTTTCACTTAGGTGCTCAACCTGTGTATAGGATTGCAGCCAAAGCCATGCATTTACAGGAAGACTTAAAAGCATGGTGACTTGGATGAACGAGGGTTGATATGGCAGCTGGATCTAAGCAGACTGTGTTGCTAAAACCGCCATATCCATCATTTACCTCAAAGAAGCCGTCTTTTTTAGGGAAATTAGTTAACACACAAGTGGAAAACATTTAGACAGACAAATTAAAGCTTCTTATGCTGGTCTGAAGTCATGATTTTACTCATGTCATCCATGAGTCACCAGCACTTTATGCTCTGAATTTTCTGGCATCCTCCATCTTTCCTAAGAGCAGGAGTTTCAGATTTTCCAAAATGGTTGCCTAAAACATGAGGTTTTAAGGCTTTATTCAGATGGTGGATGTTTTCGAAAGGTCCAAGTACCCAGCATCTCCTACTGTAACGGTTCCATCAATCTCAGTAAATCAGTGCTTAGATTGGTCTACAGGGCTACTGAAAGCTCCGGAACTCTTCCAGGAAAAACAGTTGCTCAGAACCCTAGTCATATCACAATTGAGTGGTTTCTGTCTGGAGGAGGTTGTTATTAGTCTTCCTCATAAGGTGTGTGGTGTGTATGACAAAGAAACAATATCTGTACCATGGAAATAATCCTTCCAGCATTAAGTGCCTTTTAATTATCTATATTTTCAATGGATGTTTTAAGTGTACCCTTAAACATCTCCCTTTGGAATGAACAGACTTTCAGCTGGTTTGGACGATAATTGTGGTGCTTAAATGCGGTGTGGGGGGCAGCATGGAGGGAGGAGAGTGCAGGGCATGAACATGCACAATTGCCTGTGGGTGCGGCCAGCTTGAACATATTATCTGAACAAGCCCTGCGAAGTGTTTAATTCAAATGCCTTGTACATTGCACCACAAAATATCTACTTCAGTTCCACTTGTGGGAGATACTATTCTTTTCCAAAAGCTGAAAGCAGCAACTATCCACTTGGTTCTGAAAAGAAGGGAAAAACTGGCAGACAAGGGGCAAGTAGCTGGTGTTTTGCCACAAATCATAGAGTATGTGATTCTACAAGATGTAAAAAGGTAAATATCTGTTGAAGAGAATATCTGTTGAAAAGAAGACTTCAGCCAACACTCAGCAACATTTCTATCTGGGAGGGCTGTAATAACTGGTGAGGTATGTCACTTGTTACACCCATGAAGGGGAGAGAATGGTGCGAATCACAAAAGGAGAACCTGGCTATTCATGAAACAGGGAAATGACTGACTATGACTGGACTGGCTTACTCTGGAACTGTGAACCACTTCAAGAACAGGCTGAATCGAAAGTGATCCTGACAAATTTGATCCAGCTTGCAACTACGACTTGAAATTGAAAATGGACAAGTGTAACATTATCCATGTAGGAAAAAGGATCAAGGAGATATAAAAATGGGAATGGGGGTGCAAAGAAATTTCCAGGGAGAGGGAAGGCCCACAGCAAGGTTCTTGGATTTTAATGTGTTTTAATAGTTGCTGCTGTTGCAATGGCTATTTGTACTTGGTAACTATTACAGAGGCTCTCTCTCTCTCTCTCTCTCTCTCTCTCTCTCTCTCTCTCACACACACACACACACACACACACACACACACACACACACACACAC